>JAVQJG010087464.1:0-29207 GCA_036024015.1 Craterocephalus amniculus | reverse complement strand
ATCATCTTATTTTACTATTTGATGGCCATAATATATATGTGCCTTTTATTTATGAAAATGGCATTTATTTCAAAGTCTTATTTATATTTATTCAATTTTGAATATTTTGGGCCTCCATATAATACAGATGGTATGAAACATGAGTAAATAAAACAAGCTAATTAAAGAGGAATGGAGAAAAATTATTTTGTGTAAAACTGTGGGGATGACAGACATGAGGCTATCTGAATTTCACACAAGACCGGGTTCGTTTTCGTCACTGTGACGCGTTACGCACGTACGCTAACCATACCATCAGTTGGCGTATGATAACAATAAACAACCCTGAAACAAGAGATACGCACCGACAGGACTTGTCGCTCCAATTCGACACAAACGAACCGAAAATATGAACCGGGACAGCGTCCGTGGTTTGGAGTAGCGCCTCGTCACGTAGCGTAGGAGTCTCATCAGTCCTGACACGAAGGATTTTCTAGTTTTTGTGGCGAGCCTAGGGGAGAAGTAGAGTTACGGTTTACCCCTTCCTTAGCTCCTTGTAGCTAGCTGCGGCTCATTCCTTATTTTTGCACACTTTGTTTCCGTCTGTTATGCAGTTGCCAGAGGACTGTATTCGCACTCGTTCTCCTCCGCCACCTCGTCGCTCCCTCTCCCCGCTCTCTCTGGCCCTATGTCTCGCTGGCTTTTCCCCTGGTCGGGCTCAATTAAGAAGCGGGCCTGTCGGTACCTCTTACAGCACTACCTCGGTCACTTTTTGCAGGAACGTCTGAGCCTGGACCAGCTGGGCTTGGATTTGTACAACGGCAGCGGTGTCATCAAAGAAATCAACCTCGATGTGTGGGTAAGTTTTTGGAAGGAGAAGGAAAAAGGAGCTGTCAACTTTGCACCATAGTTGCACTCATGTTGTGTTATTGTGGGACTTGTGCAGCCTTGACTGTTTCGCAACTGCACTCGAGTTCAACAACAATCTCCAACGTATTAACTTCAGCGTGGCTAGGATTTCTTCGAGGAAACAGACTCAAGAAGAAGATGATATCATTTCTTGGCTAAATTAGTTGTGTCTCTGCTATCCATGATGTACTTTTCACACCTGCAACGAGCTCTTTCTTTGCTTAGCACGTTTACACCCTGTACAACCAGTTACTCTAATCTATTTCTCTTGTTATTTATTATAAACACCTCACAACTTCCTCTTTACTTGACCTTTACAGGCGGTCAATGAGCTTTTGGAGTCTCTTGGAGCTCCTCTGGAGATAGTGGATGGATTTGTCCGCAGCATAAAGGTGACAATCCCTTGGCAAGCTCTTCTAACAGATCACTGCACCCTAGAGGTTTCAGGTCTTCAGATAACATGCCGCCCCAAGTACCGAACCAGTAAGTTAATTTCAAAACCTCTTTTTTTAGTTGATCCATGGTGTTCCTCTGGAGTCTCCATACCTGCATCAGTCAGACACACTGGGTTATGAATGGCTGTGTAAAATCATTACAAATGAGAGGTTTATAATGAGTTTTGGCTTTAAATCCACACTTTCATTTTCATTTTCAGGTTTTAAAGTCCACGTGTTTAGGTTTAGTGCCACTTCCTTCTGTTCAGGAAATTAATTTGACAGCTTCAAAACTAATTTATAAAGGGGTGTGCCTTCATGGTTTTTCTCATCAGTTTTTTAAGTAAAACCAACCCATAACCATGTATTTCCAGTTAGAAACTGTTGCTGTGAAACAGGAACATGCAGTCAAATAAGTCCCCAATGCAAATTGAAAAGGCGATCCTTAAGCTTCAGTTACAAACAACTCCTTCAGAGAAACAACAGTATTAAGAGTGGTCAATTTTACAGTAGGTGGCAGTCATTACACTACATTTGCTATAAACAGAGGCCTCTAAAAGGTAAATGCAAGGGCTCATCATTCATCAAAATGAAATGTGAAATATCAACGCTGTGCAGAGACAGCATTCTTTGGGACCAGAAAAGTCTTAATTGCTTGTGATCCTAAACGTACGGTATTATCTTTAAAACATAGATCTGCATCAATTCCAATGGCACTATGTCACTTCTGTTTATTGATTATGTGACAGAAGAGCAGGGAGTGTAGTAGGGACACACTGTCCTGGGCGATTCTTGCATATTAAAGTTCAGACTGACTGTTTCTTTGTTTGTTTTGTCTTTTCAAGATTTATGATTAATTTTTTTTTTTGTTGCCAATTCCATTTATGTGTTGAACATACAGAAGACCCAAAATACAATTTTTTTCTCTCTGTCTCTCTCTCTTTCTCTCTCTCTCTCTAGCTTATCATGCTGTCATAGTAAGAATAAAAATAAGATAAAAATGTGAAGAAAATCACAAGTATAAAATATTAAAAAATATATAAGAATCTAGGAAAATAATCACTCACAGTCAATAAGCGAGTGTATCTACTAAATGTACAACCTTTTTACATCTTTCATGTTTTATTTGTAGCATTGTTATGGTCTAATCTCAGTTTGTTTGATAAATCTATTGTATATCTTCCTGTTTTAGTTATCTTTATCATTTTGTTTTAAAAACATAAACCTTTTGTAATTGAATTATGATAATCAGTGAATCTTCTGAGCTCTTCAGTGGTTTACCAAAAGTGGCAATGTTCATGTTTTTTTGTTTTGTTTTGTTTAACCTTATAAGGAATTAGTTTCCATCGGATGTATTAATTGTCCTTTATGCATTATTTAGACGGCATCTGTCAAAGCTCAGAGGTCAAAGAGTGTGAAGCTGTCGCAGGCCTGTCATCAAATCTCTGAAGTACAGAAGTCAGTGAATCCTTTGTGGTTTTGTTTGCCCTCAGGTGGGGGTTGGGACTCCCAGGTTTGGGCATCCAGCATGACATCCAGCATGCAGCTGGCTCAGGAGTGCCTGAAAGACCCCCCAGAGGCATCAGAGGAGCCACCTGCCCCGCTTGAGGGGCTTGAGATGTTTGCACAGACTATTGAGACGGGTGAGCAAAGCTTCAGATGTCCACACTTTGTAGACAAGTGACAGTGTCAACACAGTAGTAAGGGCAACCTCTAATAATTCAAAGTCCAGAAAACGAGGACATTCAGCCTCAGGTCAACTCAAACAGACGACCAGACAACAGTAAAATTCAAGCGTGTATTTCCTGTTTCAGTGTAATGTTCAGCCTGCTCTGAGCTCACAGCTCATCCCTTGTTCAGCTTTGACTCTGGCTCATTTCTTTATGAGTGGCATGTGCTGATCACAAACAAAGCTCTCACTTTCATATATTATTTGCAATTTGTGATCAGAATTTCAGTATCCACACCAGACTCACCTAATATATGGTACTCGTTCTGTTCCAAGAGAACTTTGGTGAATGGAAAATATAATGATACTGTACCCCAGCTGAATGTATTCAGGAAAATAAGTTCTAATGGGGCTTTGCTCTTCTTTCATTTCATCTGTTTTCAGTCCTTCGTCGCATCAAAGTCACATTTCTAGACACTATTGTCCGCATTGAGCACCAGCCCCTGGACCTGGAAACAAGCGTTGCCTTAGAGGTGCACATCAAACGGTAGGTAGCGGCTTTTTGTTAGAAAAACAAAACTGTTTTCAACAAAAGATCCACATTTCGTATCTTTACAAGTATCGTTATTACAAAGCAACCTTAAAAGTAACTTTGGTTCATGTGATCATCATATATTTTCAGATATTCCTGCATTAGTTGTTTTTTAATGCGTTTCTCTTAAAATGAATTATCTAAATTAAGAAAGAAAATGAAATGCATATAGAAATTGATGCAAACAAAGCTGCACTTGTTGTGTCTTAAAATGTCATAAACATGTGTTAAAATGGCATAAAGTTAGATGTTTTGATATAACAGAGGGACCAAAAAGCCTCTTCCTCTGATCTAAATGAATGCTTTATATATTATCTTTACAGAGCATTTTACCTGGAAACTGGTTCGAATTTTAACTCATACTGTGGGTGTTAATATAGTGTTGGGAGTTCATAAACTCAGATGTGATTTCTTTTGTATTTGCATACATGTACAGTTCTACATGTAAAAAGACTTGACAGATGTTTATAGTATTAATTTATCTACATTTTGCCTCTGCAATGGTAAAGAAAAAATGGCTGTTTTTGCTGTTCCAGCAAGTAGTTAAAGGGATAATTGAAGCATGTTCTGTAAACAAATGGAGCAGTTTGTGTTTCTATAACCAGTCATATTCGCATCAGCACATGTGCAACTGTCAGAGAAGTAAAAAGAAAGCAAAGAATTGGATTTAATCTTTTTTGCTCATCAGCATTTAAGTGGAAGCGGCTCTTACTCTGTCATGGACCTCTACTGCCAGGAAGCCTCAGGGGGAAGCTCATTTCTAACTGGGCCTGTATTGACAAGTTTATTCTCCTCGGCAGAGTTTTTTTTTATCAGAGACTGATAAAAACTGTAAAAACTGCTGGCTGGACTTTAGCTGTCTGCAACCCGATTTTAATGAGAAATGCCTGTGTTATTCCATGATTATTGTTGTCAATAAAATGAAAATGCAGTTCAGGTAAAGTTTACATTGGTACTAACTCGGCAAATTGAAGCAATCTAAGCAGGTATGCAGATATCTTTTAACCATTGTTTCTTCTACATATATATAAATACTAAATGCTGAGGACTGCAGTGCTACAGATGTGCAGTCATTTTAAAGTTTATCATGATAAATAAATACAATCATTTCTTATTTGTCAGGTTGGTTTTTCACTAATTTCTCTTGATATTTTCCTCCCATCATTCCATCCGAAACAATCCCACCAAATATTGAATTAATAGTAGCAAGCAGTTATTGTGTCCCATCCAAAACAAAAAGCTTGTCCATCAATAAAGAGAGCTTCCCAGCCTTTATTTATATCCCAGGTTACATTCAGACTGCCCTGTTGGGGTTAATACATTTGCAAACTGCGGACAGTTTGTTAAATAAAGGTTAAATCATGTGTTATAGCTGTGTTATTTTCAGAATTACAATTGCCCTGTAAAGTAACACACAAGAGTAAATCCCTGCTCTCTTTGAAGTGAAGTACAAATCCTGTGCAGTATCTTTTATAAACACATCCTTCTTAAACCGAACCTGCACCCTTATGTCCCACATGCTCTGTGGGTTTGTGACATTTCACTGTTACTGTTGAACCTTCATCACTTTCCTGGTTAATTGACAAAACCGCTCGGGTTGATTGCTCTGGTCTGCGACCTGAAGGCCCCTCAACACACCGTTTTTTTGTTTGTTAGCTGTTTTTTTATTTTGATCATCTCTCCTATTGAGTTGATGTTCAGCTACAAACTTTGTACGCTGACTTGGTAAACAGTGAACAATCTCTGTAACTATACAGATCAGATTTACATTTATATAACAAAAACAGTTTTCGGGGTTTAAAATATGTTGCGTTAATAACGCTGGTCCAGCTACTCCTGTTTCTCCGGAGGAACGCCAGGTTTTTTTGTCCCCACATCTTTAAATCTATTCTTTCTTTTCTCTGTCATGACAGAGAAACATTACAGTAAATGATACAGTTGTGTGTGTACTGATGTAGGCTGGAGTATTTTGATGAAGCGGTGAGAGATCCTACCAGCCAGACTGCTGTGCCTGTCGACATCCACCAGCCGCCTGCCTTTCTGCACAAGATCCTCCAGCTGAGCGCCGTTCAGCTGTTCTACGACAGCACTGGCAAAGTTCAGGTGGGTGCTGTGTAAGGGTGGGAAAATTTAATCAAAAAATCGAATATCTAGATTTTGGATTTCAGAATTTTATCTTTCTTTTTTCAAATAAATGCAAAATTCTAAAAAATGTTTTGTATTTACGTTTTTTACTCGTCAGGCATTTCAGTAGCAGAATGTTGGTCCCTAATTGAAATTAATAGGAAAAACAACTAGCAAAAAGATTGATTTTTTTTTGTTTTGTTTTTCTCCACAAAATCTGCAAGATCGAAGAATCACATGACAATCGCAATTTAAATCGAATCCGAACCCAAAAATTCGTAAAGGAATCGAATCAGGAGGAAACCGTATCATCCCAGCCCTAGTACTGTGATGTTTTTCTAAGAAGTCTTCCTTAAAACTTTGCTGAAGGTTCAATATTTTTTAGGTGTCCGGGCACTGCAGTGTAACCAAACAACATTGTTTAGGAAGAAAACTGTGACCTGAGGCAATAAACCACAGCCTATGTAGTCTCATGTAAACATTTACTGTGGATTTCTCAAAAAGCGACGCCACTATGAAGAGGGATGTTGGATTAAAATATGTCAAATGGACTGAATACTGTCACTTTACCAGACTGGAACCAATATGTGGTCCACAATTTAAAATGAAAAAGGGTTTAAAAAAAAGTTACACAAAAAGAAATGATGGATTATTTATTTATCTTTATATTTCAGGATCCTCCTGAAGAGGAATGTGTAAATTCAGCCATGGCTAGTGAAGGAGAGGCAGAGGAAGAAGATGAGGAGGAGGATGACAAGCCCACTTCAGCCCCTGCTTGTCCTCCATCTCAGCCTCTGCTCATAGGAAGCTGCTCTGGTTTCATTGAAACCACAGTCAAGATCAAACAGAATGACATGCTGCCCGGACCAAAGGTGTGTATGTGTGGCGCTCATGTAAACTGAGGCCTTATCAAAAACTACCATTCTCTCATACTGATCCATTATTTTTCTCTCCTCTCTTCTCATTAGTTGGAGTTGGATGGGAAGGTGGGCTGCGTCCACATGCTGCTTTCTCCAGATCAAATAACCCATCTGACAGACCTGCTGTCTGCACTCTGCATCGACATGGGTACAATAAACAGCTGCTTTCTGTGCTTAATGCTTGATCTGAAGAGGTTTAAACAGCCTTGACATTTTTAAAGAGAAGTTTGAATCTGTTATCTGATTCTTGGAAATTACGAGCTACTTTTGATATGCTGTGGCGAATATTTCATTTCCTTAAAAGTTCAAGTGATTCTTTTATTTAAAATAAGTTATTTGATCAGCTGACATAACAAAATAACAGTTCAGGTATAGTCTGATCTTTTATGATGACATGAACAATGAAACGATCATTAGCTTTTTGTCATAGTTTGATAATAATATTAATTATTACATGTTGTCTTTGCTGCTTCTGGAGCAGCGGCAAATAATTTCCCCTCCTTAGTGCTCATGAGGAGGTGAATTTCTTTACCTCTCTCCTAAAAATGACACCATGAAGTTGCATCTAGCACAAATTTCCTCTCCTGTAGGTCTCAAAATTAGACAGTAATAAGGTAGCCACAAGTTTTAGCAGAAAATTGACAACAAAAATCAGCTGAAAGGCATAAAGTGTCTCTGACTTGCTCTCAGTCTGATTCTCTGCAGCCCAGGGCAACATTGTAAGGTCACAGACGCATATAAAATGTGTTGTCACATGGTCTGTTTTTATTTTACGCACATATAAACCATTTTCCTCTATTCTCTCCCTCAGAGCCGGAGACAAAGTGTGGTGGAGTTCACAGTCGTCCGTTGGACTCGGATGACCTGCGTATGATTGAGGAGGATCTCAGTAAGCAGCTGGGATCCAGTCCAAGAGACAAGGAGTGGGAGAATGAGGCTGACCTGGAGCCCTACGTCACCACCATGGAGAATGGAGGTACTCTGGTCAAATCAAGTCATACTGTCTTCTCCTGAAATATATCTGAACTTCGGCAAGCCTTTTCCTAAAGGGATGCAGCTAAAAACCCCGTCACACCAAATTTTTTTATTTATTTTAATTGCAATTAAATTAATTTGAAAGTCTGGTTTTAAAATTTAATTTTACTTGTTCTATCAGTTTTACTGCTGCCATGATGAGAATACGTTTAGCATTTCTGTCACACCTGAGGTGCAGGACATTCTGTCATCACCTGGCTGTGAAGTTGCAGACACGGAGTTGATTTATGTCATTTGAGGAAGAATGATAAATGGCTAATGGAAGTGATTCTTTAAGAAGCACAGATCTGGAAAAAATAACTCATGTTGTTTTGTTTCTTAAAGCAACATTAAGTGTATCTGTATACAAATTAAGCTAGAGTTCTTATTGTTCTTGCCATCACAGAGACCTAAACCTGACGGTATGTGTGTGTTCATTGCTGCAGAAATGTTTTACTCCATGGGCCCTGCTGGGATGAACAGCAGTGTGACGTCCATCCGCTCTGGCAGCGAGCTGTCCGACAGTGAAATGGAGTCGTCCACACACAGTTTCGTCAGCCTCACACAGCCCTCCTCATTGTCTGCACAGGTAGTGTGTGCATTTGTTTTCTCAGAAACATTTAGGAGAATAGCACAAGCAGAGCTTTTGCTCTTTTTATGTTCATAAAATGGTTTTTAGATAGGGTATTGTGGTAATGTCACATTTGCTTTCATTAGTCCTTTCTTAAGTTGATTAACATTTTCTTTGACATTTTTTTGCTAGCAGCGCATACAGGGTTTTAATAAAACCTTTAATACAATTGTTTGTGCGGTTCTTTCCTTATTTACATTGAATAACACAACTACAAACTTTTCTTGTGTTTGAGATGTGAAGCAATCTGACTTTTATGTTCTTTATTCCTGCCAGGGTTTGGTGAACTGTCCCAGGAGATATCCTGTAGCAGGCTGCCTGTCCAGTCTCCCCCCAGCTGGACGGAGCAGAGGTAAACCCAGACAAATGCGGGGCTTATTATGGGTTTATGTAAACTCAGTGAAAAGGTCTCAGTTTCCAAACAATGAGATGGTCCAATAACTTCTACATCGTAAATACAAGTATTTTTTAAATGTTTAGACCCTAAATTAAAGTGAAATGAATGACTACACCCTAATTTTCTATGCAAGAACAAAATAAGCCTTTTCGTCATGTTTTCCTTGACCGTATCTATCCTTCAGCACTGAGCCCTCATCCTCTTGTCATTGCAGGACAATCACACAGCGGCCAGGGGGAACAGCTGAAGCCTGACGCTTTGTTGCGACTCAGCCTTGGTGGGCTCACGTTAACCCTGCTGCAGGAGGACCCACCCCCCAAGCCTGATGGAGCCTCATCCCTGGCTCAGGTTTCTCAGGTGTTCTTCCAGGAACTGGTCTTCTTTAAAGACTACATGTTCAGCGAGAGAGACTTCCACCGCCTAAGAAGTGGCTTTGCCAAGGCCTGCCCACATTCCCATCTCAGGTGGACGGCACTCAAGCACTTGAATTCCTGCTAAATGAGTTTCTTGCATGATTCTCTTTGCAACAACTGTTAATGTGGTAAAGAAAAAGTGGAAGACAGATAACCTTCATCTGTTTTCTGAAAAACGGCATCATTTTGCATAATTTAAATCACGTTGCAGTATATTCTCTTTCCTTTTCATATTTCTACTCTCTGTGGTTTTTTACATTTCTTCAGCATACTTACACAACCACCCTTCACTCCACAAACTAGCAGGTTGTTATTCAAGACATCAACAGGTTTGTGGAACTGACCTGACTTGTCTTTGCCACAGACTGACGGGTGCAGCGGTGCAGGTCGCTTGTGAGATGCGCAGTGGAAGGCACCGCTGTCGAGCTGTGACCTCTGACATTTCCTTCAGCAGACTGGAAATGTTAGAGTGCCTCTGGGAGGATGGAAAGCCTCAATATTGTGAGGTATTTATATATATTTAAAAAAAACCTTTTAAAGATTTTTGTCTCTGGGGGAAAAAAAGTTTTTGATTTTGCAAAGAGCTTACTTTTCTCATGTGTCAGTATAGATCACAGTAAATAATCATTAAATTGTCCACTGTGTTGCAACTTAGCTAATTGGAAAACATGTGTTAGGGTTAGGGTGAGATTCATAACAGAGTGCAATGTGGTCCAGCATGACAGACCTGAATATCACGTCTAACATAAGCTTCATTTGTTGTCTGAATGTATTTTGCATTTGTTTTTTCATCAATACAATAAGGAAACTTTCTTTCTAGTTGCTTCAGTTCCAGAAAGCTGGTCTGTTCACAGCTGGAGCTGCTGCCAGACCATGTGCCCAATTACACTACAGCCTCACCGAAAAACACCGGCGTAAGGTACGAACACACACAGCAGAGCTGGACTAGATAAGAGCAACGCCTTTCTTACCATTTGTTTACTTGTTCTGCATGTTTTTGCATTTCATTGTACAAAATGTGCTGTGCAACATAAGGAAAGGAATGTTATTGTAAACAAAAGTTAGTATTATTGTGGTCGAATGAAACTGTCGAGTGAATTCACTTTGATAAACACTTAACAAAACACACAAGGTTTTGTCAGCAACAATGCTGCATACATGAAGTGTAAAGAAAGCAGAGTGGTATGATAATGATAAGCATCAAACAGAGATTTCTGCATGAGACTGCTTTATTCTGCTTTCAGTCCTTTGTGCATCTGCATATTTACAACAAGAAGTTTTAAATGTGAGACTCATTCTGCTTTCTGCTTCACTGGAGAACCAGTGTTACTCCAGTTTAAAACAGCTCACATCTAAAATGTCAGTCAGGTTCACTGGATACTTTTGGCTGCACATTGCACCTTTTCAGACATTTTATAACATATTCCTTAGAAAAATAGTTGCATGCTGAGATCCTGTGCTGTGGTAGCCAGCAATTCATAAGATGAGGTATATAAAAAGATCTGTTGAAAAGATTTATTATTGAAAGTCTTGTATAACTAAAATATTCATGACTTGTGTTAAAATGTAATCTGACATCATCCTGAAGGATTTAACTTCATGGCTGACGACAGCGTAATAATAATAATATTTTTTGTATTTATGTGTGTGTGTTGGCAGGGTAAACAGCGGGTGGTGCGACGTGAAAGTGTAGTGCGGGTGGAGCTGGCAGAGGTGAGCGTCGAGCTAGATTTGGACATCCTCAGCCGCCTGGGGAACCTCAGCAAAGCCTTCAGCCACTGTCCCACCCAATCGACTGCTCCTGGACTCGTACAGGTGGACCCCCCAGTGTATTCAGGACTTCCAAAGCAACTACACACAGCCGGCAGAAAACCCAAATTAGGCCGTTATTAAATCTTGAAATCAATCAAACACAATAAAATGTAAAGGAAACAGAGTTCACTGAAAACACACACCAGGATATATGCATGCATGCACCTCTTTAATCATAATTACAGCATATTTTTGTTATAAAGTACAAAAACCTGAATTACAAACCAGATGATTCATGGTTGCGGAGAAAAGCATCCAAAGTCAACTAATATAATTCTGGCTTAAGTAAGCTACTGTGGTTATACAGAGTCATGGACTGTTACTTCATCATTATCAAAATGGAAACCGAAACTCCCCCTAAGCCATGGAGAAGTGGTTTAAAAAGAGGATCCTGTCGTGTCTGATCATATTTGTGCTGACTCAAACACTAACAAAATTGTTGGGCTTTGAAAGTGAATCAGCACTTCTACAGTTGGCTTCTTTGTGCAATAAGCAGCTCAACTCCCTAACAAAGCCTGCCAGTGGTTTACATTATTACAGGGATGATTGTATCTTCAGATCCTTAAATCCAACTTGAGCTTATTTTCTATTAAGGAAGAAGTACTAAGAAGTTTCTCATTGTTTTTTTCCTCCCAGACCCAGAGCAGTGAGCTTTGCTCTTCCTTCAACCTCCTCTCCCCAAACACGGTCCTCAGGCTTCGTTTCCCCATACCAGACCTTCGGCCTCTGCCTAAGCGTCGACCACCAACCCAAAGGACCGTTAGGGAGGAAACCTTGGTGCTGGAGCTGATGGATCTGGAGCTGAAGCACCAGGAAGCTCCCGACCTTCAGAGTGAGCAGGCTGCCCTGGGACAGCCTCGGGCTCCCTGCCTCACACAGCTGCTAGAGGCCTCTTTTTCTGATCTTCATGGTAAGAACACACACACTTCTCTATGATAGTTGTTAATAAAGAAAGATTAATAAAAGAGCAGCCAAAGAAAAAGATAGAGGCAATCCAATAATTTATTTTTTTCTTTTCTCTTCCATTTCTCCTCTCTCCAGGGTCATACGAGGGCTGGGAGGGAGGCTCTTTCCCCTGTATCAGAGTGAAAAAGAACCACGACTCTCTGCCAAGGTTAGCCCGTTTCACAGTGAAAGTAACGTTAGTGAATCTGTGATACCAGTAATTCAGTCCTGAACATGAAGAGCTTTTTTTTCATGTATCAATGAAGGCATGAAATTAAGGGATACATAAAAGTAGCCACTCATATACTCGCTTTTATGTCATGCTCATAAAAGTTGTAAGATATTTAAAATGTTTTCAGTTATAATGAATTTATTACCTCTTAGTGGTAGAAAACGGGCTTTTAAAGTAGCTGTCATAAAACCCCTGCAAGGTTAAACTCAACCAGTTAATTATGTGGCTTATAGATTTATAAAGAGCACTGATAATTCCTGCTCGCCAACATTTAGGGTACAGACAGCATGAACACCTGTTATTTTTATTTATTTTATTTCATTATTTTATTTTATTTCGCTCTGTTTAAGACAACTGTTTCACACTGGTTTATGGATAAACATATGGATATGGTGAGCGTGTGAACGGTGAGCTCTGGAATATGAGGTTACCCCTGATTTTTTTTAAACCAAATGTCCAGAAATTTCAGAACAAAAAACTTTATTTTTCCACCCATTCTGCAAAAGCTCTAATCTGCACAGTACTGAAGGTGTCCTGCAGACAATGGTAGTTGGTGCTCATTTTAGGCAAGGCAAGGCAAGGCAAGTTTATTTATATAGCGCATTTCAGGTCCAAGACAATTCAAAGCGCTTTACATACAACATAAGAATTACAATAAGATGAACACAAAATCAAACACAAAATCATTCAAAAATGGCGATTAAGTCTAAAGTAAAATGCACATCACGATCTAATGTTCCACTTGTTTGCAGCATAATAATAGCTAAGAACTGCTTCTCTACACATATCAAAAACGGTGATAAGATATCATTTAAACACAGAATCAATCTAAAAGGATGATTAATTCTAACATCATGATCTTGTTTGCAGCATATTAAGTCTAAAGTAAAACTGCTAATGTTCTACTTGTTTGCAGGATTATAATAGCTAAGAACTGCTTCTCTAAACATATCTCATATCTCTGCTATCTGGTGGCTAATTTAAGTTTAACATAACAGTGAAAAATTAAGCTACTTGGATTTTCTATTAAAAATCATTGTTTCCAACTGGCTTATTTTGTAAATACCTTAACACATACAGAGAAAGGGAATATGTCCAACCCGGATTTAAAAGTTTCAACATTTGGTTAATCATGATCTAATGTTCCACTTGTTTGCAGCATAATAATAGCTAAGAACTGCTTCTCTAAACATATCTCAAGATGATTTTTTTTAAAGCGAATTTATTGTCATTTTACTGCGAGAATTTTCCACTTTGGTAACAGCCTTAATATTCGATAAAATCAAGATTTTTACTCCTCTTTTTAATCATTTATTTTTTTCATTTCAAATAAATGGCACGGGAAGATATTTGTCTGACTCTTGTTTAGTATTTTTTCATTGCGAGCAAGCAAAAGCCCTTTGACGATATTATACTAAACAAATTGGGGAAAAACTTTCATTGGAGTGTATCCGGTTGTCAACTTTCTAATCTAGATCTTCACGCACAAATACTCACATTTTTGCAAGAGTTTAGGGTTAATTCATTTACAAGAACTATAAAAATCACACAACTCGTAACTGCATTAATCTGATCAGAAGTCTGGTCTGTTTGGTTTTTCTACGTGAGAAGGGAAGTGATAAAGAGGCGGCTATGCACAGATACAGTACAGTATGTGACAGTTCTGTTCTAATGTACAGTATGCATACGACCTTTAAATGTCATGCCAACACTGGAAAAGCCTAGAATTCATAAAGTAATACTCTAGTATTTCTCTTGTGTTATTGATAAAGCAGTGTGGATTTGTTCTGGACATGTTTTAATATTGTGTATCTGTTGTGTCAAGAGATTTAGTTCCACAGTGCTTGCAAGTTTTTGTTTATCCCAGCTGTTCTGTGGTGTTTCCAGTACAACATTATTCTTTTTTTCTGCCCATGGGTGTGACTGCTATGTAATGTATTGACAGCAAAGAGGTTCGGATTGCTGAGTGAGGAGGAACATCCACAGCAAGATGGTTGATCACAACAAGCAGCTATGGTCTTGTTACACTCCTCTTCACAGTTTATTTGCGCTCTGTTGGCATTTTATCTTGCATTATTAACAGGTTGTCAGATAACAGAGACTTCTTTTTTGTCAATAAAGCAAACTGTTGATATTTGTGTCATTGATCTAAAGCTCGATGTGTTCAAGGGAGGAGCAAAATGTTTTCGTCCAGATAAGAGAAATTTTTCGTTTGTGGAGACTGAGCGTCACAAAGGCTCCTTTGTCCGTTCCTAGCTTCTGAGACATGACGCATGCTGAGACAGGGAGGTGATTTCTCATAGTTACTGGCCTCTGTGCCACAACAGCAACAGGAAGGGAAAACAATATATTGCTTTATTTCAGTCATACAGATTTAAAGATTCTCATATCTTCTGCACTCATGGGCACAGAAGTTTTACCATCACTCCTAATATAAGACTATTTCATCTCTAAGCGCCCATATTCAGATTATTATATGTAAATATTACTATATCTAAGTAACATTTTGTCACTGTTGAGCCTCATATCACCTTTCATAGTGAACCTGTTTAAATAATGCTAGATGCCTTTTGTCAAATCAGGTATCTGGCTATCTGTGGTAAATACCTGGAAATAAGACTTCAGAGGATTACTGCCATGTGTAAACTAGAGAGTCATCTCACACACATGCATCACCTCAAGCACAATCTTCCTCAGTGACCTTAAGTGCTCATCAAGGGCTAGTAACAAGATCCATATGTTGTCGCTTCCTTCCTTTTGCTGGCCTAGTTCAAGCATGTTCTATTGAAAGAGCAAAGATATAGATGCACTCTCCAGAGGATAAGGAGAGACAAAATGCAGATCAGATGGGACTGATGAGCTTCCTGGTGCAGTGACTTTCTGTGACATTTAGATGTGCACAAAAAAGGAGACCTTGAACCTTTTGCCCCCACTGATTTTATAGTTGGTCATTTGTGTCCGGTCAAACTAATGCAACATCATGTAAAACCTACTGAGTTAAAAACTAATATAGTAATAGCCATTAGAAAATATCCATAGGATAACTGCAACGTGGCATCTTTTGTCTTGTATGAGGCTTGAGAAAAGGTAGTTGGAATGGGAATTTAGACTCATTTGCATGGTCAGGATTTCTAGGAACAGCACAGATCTGCACAGACCACCTGGTAACGTGTCCACAATGCTTCTCAGACTTCTGAAAATTATGTTTCATCAGTTTCTTGCAAAATCATTCCATCAAAGGATCATATTGTGTTTCCTTTGCATCATGTGGGAAATGAACCAGTCATAGTGATGACTGTGTTGCTTTCGAAGTTTAACAAAAATGTCTCCACTTCTGACGCATGAAAAGGAGCGAAGGTGGTCACTATCACTGACATGTGGGTTTTTGTTTGCCAAGAAAGATTACGCAACAGCTACCAAGCTGACTTTCATGAATTTTGATCCAGATGGAGCACAAGTTAAATAGGAACTTTTTCAATTTTGAGCGCAATTGGCTTTAGATGGATATGTAATCTCCAGTAACCCCTTTATTTCTGTTTATCTAAACTGCAGAGCCAATAGGAGGATAAATATGAAGCCAGGGAGAGTTTAGGCAGAATCTGTTCACTCTGAGAAGAAACAGGCAGTTGATGTGAACAGGAAAAGTTGATCTATGCTGCTTAGTAGTTGAAAAACAACTACATTGTATGATCTGAGCTGCAGACATCCAACAGTGTATTGTTTTCTTACTTCCAGGGCTGCTAATTATGAACAATACCCACAATCCATTTGGTGATGTTTTCCCATCTGGGGTGTTTGGATCCAATTAAAGACAGCATAAAACAAGTTGTTATTATCTGGGAGTCTCCAATGCAAAGAGATGATTTACTACTCATCATCAAATTGAATCACAGCAGAGTGAAGTGTATTATAGCGAAGGCAGCGAGAGGCCCTTTTCATCAGCCATCCACACACAACATTAACTACATTTCAGAAATCAGTGCTGTTTCCCATGACTGCATTCAAAGGTTAATGTGAATTATTGACATAGTAGGGGGATTATTCAAACCAGTAGATGTGTTTGTTTATCACTGTGTGAGAAGTGTATTTAATCACTCTCAGTATGCAGCAGACAAAACACTTTTGCACAATCGTCATATTTTGTGGCCCCTGATCCTCATTTTAGGAATCTGTCTCTGGTGGTTATGTCACTTGATGACAATATGACAATGGCTCGGAGGAGGAAAACAACGTAAGATTCCCCTTTTTCCAGATTTGCTCTTGAAACATACTGTAGACACATGAAGACAAAGCATACCTCCTATACAAACCGTTGATAAAGGATAATAATGACTCTTAGACTACTAATTATCAGCCTGGAAGTTCATAAGTAGTTTTCCTCCAGTATGCAGAATCCTCAATATGTATCTGACTGTACCTATAAATACCAAACAAAATTTAGCATGTGTTAAATGCTACTCATGAGCCAATATGGAAAGAATTTTAGATTTAAAGGTGCAGCGTGATGTCATAGCGGTGCACGACCTTCGTTGAATCATAACGAAGAAGAACGCATCATAGAAACAAAGGAGGAGAATGGCGGACATCCTGTAGCTTGTGATTATTCTTATTGACCTGTATTTTATTTCTTTTTAAAAAACTGTATATTTAAACATGGTACTGTTCATGATTTGTTTTTATTGGCAAGTCACACACGAGATGTCAATTCTTTTGGCCAATCAATTAATAGATTGTCAAGTTCCACCCTTTTGGATCGGGTTGATGAAATACAGACCCCAATAGAAGGGTCCCAAAAGAGTAAAACAGGTTGAGTCAGCTTTTCTGGTATTCCACTTTTTTTCTGTAGAAACTAAAAAAAAATAAAAAATATTCCTGACCTAACCCATCCTAACCCACACTGGTGGAAATGGGGCTTTACATGGCAGCTGCCATCCATGTGCCAGCATTTTTACTACAGTGTCTCTGAATGGACAAACAACTGTGTGAGAGATGAAAACTCTCTGAGGTTTCAAACTGCAGTTTCAACTTTGTTTGATAAGCGCTAGAACACCATTTCAAACTTCAAACTTTATTTATTTAAAAAGCGCTTTTCATGCGGTTTTGGCAACACAAAGTGCTTTACAAAATAAAAACACTTCTAATACATAAAAGCCTTCACACATTGCATTATAAAAACGCAAGCTTTCCTGTAATCTTCCTCTTACTCAGTTACACAAGCACACACACACACACACAAAAACACACACACTCTTTTCCCTCCTATTCTAAATGTGAAATAAATTGTGTGTAGTAGTTAGCACTGCGGCCTCACAGTGAGAAAGCCGCCGGTTCGAGTCCCAAGTCGGTCGGAGTTCCAGATGAGGAGGGGTTTGAAACTGTAGTTTGCATGTTCTCTGTATGCCCCGGTTCTCACCGGATGCATGTTAGGTTAACTGGGCACTTTAAATTCTCCCTAGGAGTGAGTGTCTCCCTAGGAGTGAGTGTCTGGTTGTCTGTCTCTCCATGTCGGCCCTGCGACAGACTGGCGACCTGTCCAGGGTGTACAGCTATCCAGCTATCTCGTCCGTTGATAGCTGGGACTAAGTGGGTCGCCGATTAGATTAAGCGGTTCAAGCTATCCATCGGTTCAAGCTATCCATCTTGATGCACTTCCTCACAGCAGGAAGGAATATATCTTGGGAATCCATCCGTCCATTTGGGATAGGTGACACTTTTAAAAAGGACACGGAAGAAGACACAATTTGGAAGTCATGGCTGGACATAAGGCCCTGGATCCACCACAGGTACAAGTTTATGTCTTAGAAAATTTTGGCCACTAAGGGCTACAATCCATTCACAACTTGGCATTTGAAGTAATTTCCATTCTTATCTTTAACACTAGATATCAGTAATTACACACTGTATCTTTTAACTGACCCCTGTCCACAGTGTACCTTGCTTCTCATGCAGCCACACACCCATGACCCCAAATGGGATAAAACAGACATGGAAAATATCACTTTTTTTTTCTCACTCTCTCCTTCAGTTATTCGTAGATGGATGACTGGTTGCATCTAGGGTGGCATTCGACCATCTGAATCACACAGAGGGGTTCCTGTAACAGTAATGATGACTGTTAAAAAGAGCACCTATCCACTGGATGACAATTATTTCAGGTGTGACCTTTGACAAATGTTCATATATTCCATCTCAAAGGAAAATGAACTATCATGATAATCAGAGTAAGCACTCAAATTCCACAAAAAGAGGCCCAAAGTCAAGCTCAAAAGAGGCCAAACGTGGTGTGTCAACCAAGAGTCAAGTCAGATCTTAGACACTTCTCACTGCTTCTGTCCTTCTATCTCTAGATCCTTTTCCACCATCTAGTGGACAAAACATAATGAAGTTCATCTGCAGTTTTATTTGCTGTGCGGGAGAACCTGTTGCTTCCTTCCCTAAACGCATTTCTTCACATTTTGTACAGATTATTAGTCTAATTATACAGCAGTCATAAAATAAACCGTTACAGTGTCACAAATTTTTTATGGTGTTATTACATTACTAAATAAATCATATTAATGGCAAACATTGTCACAACAATATGCTCATATTAAATTAATCACTGATCAGTTTTACAGTGTGACAGTCAAAATAAATTAAATGAAAAAAAACTAAAACTTTTTTTTGTCTTTACTCCAACTTTATCCAAGTAAGGTTACTTCTCCCCAACTGCCACAAGATGGCAGTGCATCCCCATTGCTTACAGGGAGGGGGGCAATCAGGTGAGTGTTCTTCAAGGTCAATAATACACATCCCATTGATTGTTTGGGCAGGTAATACCAATTTCTAAACATACAGCATTACAGGGTGGAAACACTTCATGACGAGGCAACGTTAATATCATGCATAAATTCTTCAGGAGGTGTGATGTTGTGGTTCAAAAACACTCCAGTCGGTTTACTTAGATCCCACTTTAGTGAATCATTGCCCCAGTTATGGTAAGTAGCGCCTCATTAAATGAGAGGATTATTCACTGGCTGAGAAAACCACCATGCTGCTTATGCTTTGCTCTCTTAATTCTAATCACATCAGCGAAGACTTAGGCTGCTGTTGGCAGTGGAAAGAGACATCATTATTAATAAGGCCCTCATTGCCACACATGTTGATGCAAACACACACACACACAGAAACATAGCAGACCCCATATTAGTGGAATGACAGACAAGAGTTGGTGCGTCTTCGGCTGGAGCTGCAGTGGTTGCAGCATTCGCTCACAAGCAGGCAAACACACGCACAGAAGCCATCTTTGAAGCCATCCATGAGAAAATAATCCAAGCGGTGGAGGAGCTGAGTTTGCCGCACAGACACACACACACACACACAGGGTGAACGTCTGAGCCCCCATTGGTTGACGTCTCTCCACCCCACCGCGGGAGTCTCTGAGGGGTCTGCTGCAGCACTCTGCTCCAGGGGCCTGGAAATGCTGGAGTGAGCCGTTTTTCCCCTCCTCACTTCTATTTTGGGCTGCATATTCAAGATCCTCAGCCTCCCTCATTTTTCCACTGTTTCCAGCATGCTGGTTCCCAGTGAACGGTGCTCTCATGCGGCTTCGGTGCCTTTTCTCTGTAGAAACAGAAACAGCAGCGAGGCCCGTCGCTCACCGAGGCAATATGATACCACTGAGACAACGAAGAGAATCTGTGCAATAAGCTAGTGAGGAAGGACGCATAAATCGTGCCTCCACTGCAGGGCCCAGGGGCAGCAACCCAGTGCTCAGCCAGCCATGTACTCAGGCCGCAGCTAAAAGAATTTGGAAAGGACCCTTCCTGTAGCCCATCCCCCCATACAGAATCACTAACTAGTCTCCTCTCAAGCAACCAATGATTTTTTTATTTTTTTTATTTTAAGCCATTCCTGAGGGTTTTATTTTGACACTTTTCCTTTGTAATCAGACTGAAATACTCTTTATGTGCTATAATACTGTATTTACACTGTATTCAAATCACAGTTATATGCCTAAAACCTCTGACAGATTGCATCAGCTGAAACTTATCTTAAATTACACAGCAGGGATGTTATTTACAGCTCCTTCATCAAGGGAGCACACTGCACAAAATGACGTTAGGAATAACAGGGAGCTGTTTATTCAGCCCTTAAGTTCAGTTCAGGCAACTAGGAGTGATAAGATAGCTTAAAGTGAAATGGATGACCATGACTAGAATGGGCAAGCAGTACATGTTTTGTTTTTGTTGTTGTTGTTTTTTTTTTCTTTTCTTGAAGTTGTTTGGCAGTGGGATATAGAGTTTTTTGGAGGAGGAAAAATTAGACCAAGCTGTTGCACAGAAGGGTCTGTACTTTACAGCCATTAACTCCAGGGTATCAATCAATTCTTATCAAGGAAAGCTCTTAAACCTCAGTCCTAGAGAGAGAAAAAAACAAGAGTATCTGCCCACATTCATAAATTAGAGGGAGGTCCCTAATTCTACAATAGCCTATAGGGCTTCAGATTCATGTAGGAACCTGTCAGAGGGAGGAAGCATGTTTATGAATGAACATATTGCTTGTCTGGCCGAGTTCAGTGAGAAGACTGTTAAGAAATAGGATAAACACGGAGTCCTGTGATGTGTGGATGTGTGGAGACATCCACCGTTGCTTTTCACTCCTGCAATGTGCGTTTTTAAGCATTAAAATAAAAATAGCTTCATGCATGCACGCAACAAAGCCTCCAAAAGCATCAAAACACCACTTAGCTGCGCAAATATAAGTTCTTATAGCGTGTGATGGGTGTGAGACTGCAAAGTTTTGGCATGGCCAACTGTTAAGTTTTGACACTTGACTGGCAGTAAGTGATTTTGATGTTTGCTTTTGAAGCTGTGGTTTTTCTGGATCTCCTCGGCCACAGAAATGGGTATCCGGCTTATTGATGGCGGTGAATGCCAGCGGGCATTAGAACAGCGAGCGGCCATCTGCCAGCCTAGCGAACTAGCAACCCCACCAGCTGCAGTCGCAAAACGCCCTACAAAGCAGGACATGCATGCAGCTTCTGACGTCTGCGGCCACACTGCGCTACAAAGCCCAGAAAAACCAGGAGCGGAAACAATGAGAATCACGCTCATAGACGCCGCATAGGACCGCGATCAGCAAGTTTTTTTTTTACAAGAGGCTGTTGTTTAAGTGCACATCAGTTCATTTTCGGATGACCGGTTTATGCGATTGTTTTTCCACGCTGAAAAAATATAGGAAAGACTCATGCAGGGGCACTTTAATACCCCGACATGGCGACGGCAAGAAAAGGGAGAGAGCTTTTTACTATTTTGGAAACTAGCGCGGACACAGAAAGTACCACGGAGTGCGACAGCCAAGAGTCTCCGCTAAATCTTTCGGCCGATGTGAAGTGGTTTGAAATTCCCTACAGAAAGCCGGACTCGGACGAGGAAGACGAAGTGCGCGAGGAGGAGGAGGAGGAGGACGGCGGCGGCAGCGGCGAGGGGGAGAATGGATTCACGAGCACAGCAGCCGCGGCGGAGACTGCAGACGCGGCCAGCTTCATCGCGGGAGGAGGCTGCAACATAATTTTGGTCACGGGCAGTAACGGGATCAAGCACGACGAGGAGGAGTACGCCGAGGACTGCTATTATTCTACCTCCACTAACTGCTCTGACACCACCTCGAACGATTCGGATATTGATTTCTCCGATTTGGAGGAGGAGGAGCGCAGGAGTTTTTTCAGCTTTGAAGAGGACTCGGACGAGGACTGCACGTCTCCCGAGTTCTGGGGCGAGCCGGACCAGGTGATTTCAATCGAGTCTTTCTCCGCTGTCAGTGGCCCTCAGCACTCGCTGGGGGACGATGCTGACACCCGTGACTATTTCCGGATACTCTTCCCAGATTCTCTTTTTGAACACATGGTAGAACAAACAAACAATTACGCCCTCTATCGGCAGAGGAGGAGCGGAAAGTCCGACCCCCACTGGCACCCCACTGATGTTAGAGAGATGAAAGCTTATGTGGGTTTGAATATTCTAATGGGCATCAACCAGCTTCCAGACACCGGCATGTACTGGGCCAGTGACATTTTCATCGGCAACGCCGGCTTTAAGAAAACAATGACAGCCAGGCGCTTTGAGAAGCTCACCCAGTACCTGCAGCTGTGTGACCGAGAGTCTGAGCCTGTGCGTGGGGAGCGTGGCTATGATGGCCTTTTTAAAATCAGGCCTCTCCTTGATGTGGTGGAGAACACCATGTGGGATGCGTACACCCCCAACCGCTGCTTGACCATAGACAAATGTGCCATTGTCACCAAGGGCCGCTTCTCCCCCACCCAGTACATGTCCTCCAAGCCGCTGAGGAAGGGCCTGACCGTGTGGATGCTGTGCGACTCCCGCTCGGGCTACTGCCACCGGACCAAGATCTACGTAGGGAAGCCCAGCGAAGACGAAGCGGCTGCCTCCTTGGGTTACAGGGTGGTGACATCACTGGTGCGCGGCCTGGAGGGTCAGTACCACCATTTATTTATGGACAGCTTCTTCACCTCAGTGCCCCTCCTCCGGAGGCTGCTGAGGGACGGGCTGTACGCCTGCGGGCCCACTCAGCCCGGCCGCAAAGGTTACCCCGAAGTCCTCCGCCCTCGTAATGTTGGGAAGCTGTGCCAGGGCGAGTTTTACCAGTGCCAGCGTGGCAACCTGGTGGCTACAGTGACAAGGGACGTCAAGATGGTCAGCTGTCTTTCCACAAACTCTGCGCCGGGGATTGTGGGGATCAGTCCGGGTCGGCAGCAGCACGACACAGATGGGGAGGGGGAGAGCGACAGCATGGACGGCTCAGGGTTGTCTTTCGGGGTGCCCCGACCCCTGCCCTTGCTGCTGTACCAGGAGAACATGAGAGGCGTGGACCTGTGCGACCAGCTGAGGGAATGCTACCAGGTTGGCCGGCCGTGTAAGAAGTGGTGGCGCTACTTCCTGTGGTTCTATGTCAATCTGTGCATAGTCAACGCTTATGTGATCCTGAGAGAGAGCCGAGGCGGCGCCCCGCCGGCGGGTTTTAACGGCAAGCAGTTCACCCAGCGTCAATTCCGCGTGCGACTGGCCCAGCAGCTGATTGGTGACTATCAGGGGGCGAGGGGCATGGAGAGGGCAGCGCGTAAGAGGCACGCTGATTCGCCCATAGAGTATGGACATCGCCTGGAGCGCATGTCGGAGCGCTCTCGCCGCTGCAGGAACTGCACCAACAAAGGACTGCGGCACGAGAGCGTGTTTGGCTGCAAGATATGCAACGTCCACCTATGCAGGGGTGGCTGCTTCTCCGAGTTTCATAAATAAAACAGAACTGTCTGCGTTTTCCTTTTTTCGGCTTAGTTTTTATAGCCTTTCTGTATTCAAACAACTTGTGTCGAAGGATCTTTTTTGAAACTGTAAAACAATTTGTAATTCCAAAGGTTACCACTACAAGTGCACAATATAGTCACACACACTTTATGTAGAGCTAGTTTTAGGATATTATTGCACGTATATTAGAGAAAATAATCAGAAAAACAGTAGATTATGTAGATTATTTGAATTGGTATCAGAGGTTTTTGGAAGCTTGCCTTGTAACACTGACAAAAATTGCCTTGTGTCACTTTTTATACATTTAAGATATGGTAAGGATTTTATATGAATTTAAAAAAATAAAAAAGAAAGAAAGAAATGAAATGTTTCTGCACTTACAGTAGATCAGAAAATGTTTACGATGGGAAGTTTATCTCGCCTCTTTTCCAAAATAAAGACTTCGTTATGATGAACTTCGCAGACAGTTTTTTGTCAGTCTTGTGGGTTTTAAAGCACAAAACACACTCATCCTCCAGAACAACCACACGCACACACACACACACACATATAAACAATACAAATGAATTTGGAGCATTAATGAGCGCTTTTTAAATCTATGGCTCAAATGTGAAAATGTGTATATTTTTGGACATTTAAGGGAGCGCAGCTTGGAGGAATTAGAGAGCCGAAAAAGTCCAATTGACCCAATAAAGCTGCTTCTTTCTCCAGCCGTACTGCAGACACAGCCATCTGTGGCCCTATTACACCCAGTCTAAACCCAAAAAGTCCTATTTGTTTCTGACAGGACTGAGAAATGGAAAAAAAAACCACACACACACACTTTTTGACGGGAGATTATTTGACTGGTGGGTAAAAGCAGAGACAGCGGGACTCATCAGAATCAAGAGAAAAGCTCGTACATATTAGGCAGACGAGGATGTGCTAAACCAAAGCCGTTTCTTTTGGATTAAGAGATGAGGACGGTTGAATTCAGAAACATTTTGGTCTTGTGAAGGTGTATTTTTTATAAAAAAGCCTTTGTGTTGGCGCTGTTATGGACGGACAGGGCTGTTGGTGTTCGCAGGCAGAGAGAGGACGCTTCAGCAGGTCAGACTACACGTCTCCTGTGAGTCTCCGTCTGAGCTCTCTCTCCTTCTGTATAGCAGTCTACCTCTCTCTATCCCTCTCCCTCCTCAGGCTCTGCTGTGCCATCCTACACACACTCACCCACACACACACACACACGCTCCCCCTCCCTTTCCCTCGTTCCCCTTTCCTGCGCTCCCTCAGCCGTTTCCCAGCTGAGAGAGGGTTAGTCAACTGGACGCCCATCCTGCTGATCTGTGGGAGCCCCGTGGGGAGTTGCCATGGCAACCGTGGCTGATGAAGACAGGGAGTCGCCAGCAGGCCCGCATGGTTGTCATGGTACTCACTCTGGCTACGGAGATGGGAGGTACCAGAAGCCACACCTCCCCTCTCCAAAACTAGGGAGGGCTGCGGTGTGCTGTGAGCGTGTGTGTGTGTGTGTGTGTGTGTGTGTGTGTGTGTGTGTGTTTGTATTTGTGATTTATGGGGACATTTCGCAAGAATACACACCACACTATCGGGACATTTGGTATTATGGGGACATGGCCGATGTCCTCATAATTCATGGACAGAGAAAATTTGGGAGGTTGCTTAGATAGGTGTAAAGAGCCTAAATTCAAAATTTCTGGAAAAGTCCTTTTAATTCACAAAAACAAGAATTTTGTGTGTTCGTGTGTATCAGTCTAGCGCCCCTGGAGCAGGGACTCGGTATTGCACCTACTCATGAATAATTCACACAGTGTGTATTTTTCAAGGCTTTTGATTGGCTAACAGGTGAAAGTCCCTGTAATGACGGATTTTGTCAATTGTGTGTATCTCTGCTTCAAGAAAAGGGATTTAAATGTTACTCCATATTGTAAAAATCTAGTCATTCAGGCTTATATCTCAGCAGGGTTTTTTTGTTACTATGCAACACAATATTTTCAAATCATTTTGATCAGTTTCTATCCAACTTATTATGTTCTTCACAAACATTTATCAATTTAAGTCAGGGGTGCTGCAGCAGGAAACAATGAAAACTTACAGGATAGCTGCCCTGCCTTCCAGGGCTACAGTTTGGCATTCATCTAATACACTGTTAATGTAATACATATGTTAGGATACATATTTTAGTTTTTGAAAAACTATATTTTATAGCATCTTTATATTAAATGCAAAACATACACAACCTCTTCCATCTTTTAAGAAATATTATTTCATGATTTCATTGGGTAGCCTAAAAGGTTAGAGTTCAGGAAGAATTATATGTTACATTTTTACACAATATTAAATGATTATTTAAATTCAAAACTAACTAGCTATGAGAAAATTTGGGATTTGCCACTTAATCTTTGCTCATAAAATGATATTGTGCAAATTTGAAGAGTTAGATTAAGTTGATTTTTTTAAGGCAAAAAGTAAGTCAAATACTTCTAATTGAATTTCATTTAAATAGATGTGGTTATAAAAAAAATGGACCTAGTGTTAATTCATATTGAATATTTTACAAAATGTGACTCATTAAACAGAACTGAGAGTCACATGGTGGACTTGTACATCTGTCTGACATTACCTCCAATGACCAGTGAAAACTGTGCACAAATGTCCTTTTATTGACCCTTTATATTGATTTGAGGCCGTATTGCCTAACTTATATTGCAAATTAAATATTATATTATATTATATTATATTATATTATATTATATTATATTATATTATATTATTTTCAATCCTTTGCTGCTGTCATCTGCTCATTATCCTTTCTGACTTTCTTAATCATGGCCAGTTTCTCCCAGTGTAGAAACCAGATGTACTCAGTTGGGCAGATCTGCTCAGGGCCCTGTGCCTGCCAATGATGTCCGCTATATATTTGGAGCAACTCACATATGATTCGTTGGACGGACTTGGGAAAAATTCTGGGGTTTGAAGTTATATATGAGAAGTTCAAGATCAAGCAAACAAATCTAGGAAGGATTAGAAACCTTGAGAAGATCTGTACATTAATCAACTCAAACAGAACTTACTGTTAAAAATCCGGGCAGATCTGGCCATTTATAAACCTTAGCAGATCTGTGTTTTGATAGATTCGGGTAGATCTGTGCCAGTGATGTCTCACTATAGCAACAGTGCTCAATCAGCTAGGGCTGACAGTCTTGCAATAACCAGATGCTTGGTTTTATTAACTGGCAGATCAGGTTTGTTATAAAGACAGAAGTGCCTGGGTTTAACAACCAGATCTACTTAGTCTCTAAACCTTGTTGTCTCGATAACCAGATTTGTTTACTTAATCTTGAACTTCTATAGAACTTAAATCCTTCAAATTTGTCCAGACAAAATCCATCCAATCATATGTGAGCCAATCCCATAGCAGATGTCATTAGCAGGAACAAGGCTCTGAGAAGATCTGCGGCCTCATTTTTAAACCATGAGTAGAAAAGGTTCTAAAGTTTAGCATTGGACTAAAATTTAGAATGTGCCTAAGTACAAAAAATCCGGATTTATCAGAAGTGCGTACACACAGCTGCAAGTACTTTTTGATGATAAATCCCACCTGTTGTAAATCACCATGCCCGGGCATGAGCATGGCCATTTAACCATATATAGAGACAACACTTCCCTCTAGAAGTCACACATGGGAGGCATGGGAGCAGATGGGGCAGGGGAAGTAGCATGTGTTTAAATAGGTGTGGATGACGTAGTGAGATTATGCACAGAGAGGGTGTGTGGGTGGGGGAGAGGAGGAGATGGAGAATGTAGGTGGGGAGAGGATGTACATAGGGTTATGGGAGGATGGATGGACAGATGGTGGGGGGATAGTGAAATGCATGGGAGGATGGATGATAGGAGAATGAATGGTGAGAGGATGGATTATGCGTGGGTATGCATGTGAGGATGGTGTATACTTGATAGGATGGATGGTGGGTGGATGGAGTTTGCCTGGGTATGTGTGGAAGGATGGATGGTGGGAGGATATGTGGTACTGTATGAGATCTGTCTGTTGTGTGTGTTGGAGTGAGGCAGGTGGGTGAGGGGGTAGTGGGTGCGGGGGTGGTGTGTGAATTGAGATGGCTAGTATGGGTGACTGTGGGTGTGCAGGATGGGTTCTCGGGGTGCTGGGGTGCGGGCTGGCCCCGACGGTGGCCGTCTGGGTAGGCCGGGTTCCCCGGGTGGCATGCTGGCCCTCTGCCTGTGGGGGTGGGTTTGTCTCTGGGCTCCTTGACCCTGCCTGGGTCTCAGGGCCTCTGGCCTGCGTCTGATCTCCGTTCAGTCTGTTCCTCACCCTACTCCCCACACCCTTTCTGTCATCCTCACACCTTCTTTTTTTTCAGTTTTTTTACTTTTTTTCTTTTTCTCTCTCCTTTCTCTCTCTCTCTCCCCTCCGGTCGGGTCCAGCATTAAGATTTTGATTTAATTAAGTTATCATATTTCCAAAATACATACAAGGTGAATATAAATCCCTACTTGATAACATAAATTTGCTTGGCACAAAACAGCATCCAGACAATAGTTGCTTGCAGGTTAAAATATAAAACAGAATAAATAGAATTGAACGTGCCATATCTGCTGTTGTCAGGCAGCATCAAGATAACTTCCTCCTTAAGGGTGATAGGCAATGGTTGAATGGGATATTAATCCTTGTTCTGTGATGTGATATGTCGCCCCAAAAAAACATGGTTGGGTCTGTAAAGGTTCAGATGCTTCTTAAAAGGCTGACCAAAGTGCCTTGTCGTTGTTTTGCCCTTTTTTGGCGTCTTTCTGAGCTTATCTGGCCACCTCATTAAGAAATGTACATAAAACGCTGATGTCATCCGTCGTCGCTGTAAGGTGATTGGCTGGCTGCCATGGCCTTCACTGCTTTCACTGCTAATAACATTATCCATGGGGTATTCTGCGATCCAGCCTTATTATGTTCGAGCCAGAATCGGAGGAGGAGGCGGAAGAAGTTTGCACACCGCTGGGGAAACCAGGGAAGGAACGACTACGGTTCGCCATTTTGTCCGCCTTCAACTGGTAACAGAGAAGAGGTGCGAATGGTGCAAGCACATTTCGAAGGGGGCGTGTGTGTGAAACAGGTTGAGTGGTTTGTACCTGTACGGGGGGGTTGCTCATTGTAATGTGTCATCACATTACAGTCAAAACCGCACTGGCCTATTTTCTGGCGGCAATTCAAAAAAGGAGAAATACCGGACATAGAGATGATGATGTTGCCTGGCACTTCGTGTGTATTTTCAACAGGGGGGGACTCTGAACCAACAAAAAAAAATTTAAACTAGGATTTTCATTCTGTATCACCTTTAATGTATTTCTATCATCAAGATCAGCTGGTTTTACATGTTTATAGAGACAGAGGAGAGTTGATTTCACATAACTACTTCTAAATGTGGGAATTTTTAAATATAAAATCTGGTAGTTTAAAAAAAAAAAGTCAGTAAAACTCCATCATTTTATCTGTTTCTGAATGTGCAAATTTCATCCATCCATCCATCCATTTTCTGAACCGCTTAATCCAATCGGGTCGCGGGTGGGCTGGAGCCTATCCCAGCTGTTTGCAGGCGAAAGGCGGGGTACACCCTGAACAGGTCGCCAGTCTGTTGCAGGGCCACACATAGAGGGACAGACAACCACTCACACTCACTCTCACTCCTAGGGAGAATTTAGAGCAGTGATCTTCAATCCTGGTCCTCGAGGGCCGGTGTCCCTGCAGGTTTTCATGGTGTCCCTGCTGCAACACACCAGACTCAAATCAGTCTGTAATTAGTAGACTTATGCAGAGCTTGTTCAAGTC
>JAVQJG010087452.1:0-27226 GCA_036024015.1 Craterocephalus amniculus | reverse complement strand
AATATGTAATTGAATAAAGGTGCAAATATACCATGACAATATGACATTTGATCATTCAATTTTAATTCTTGTTTGTCATTACGATGTTCAAAATTATATTGAATATTACATTGCCACTTTGTATATTAAATTGTCAATTGCAAAATACATTTTCAAATTACATGACAAAGTTAAAAATTGAATTGCCATTTTAACAATTAAATTGCCATTTTAAATATTCAATTGCTACTTTGCCAATTGAATTGCAAATTGCACTTAAAAGTGCACATACGCTTCCATAGATTTAAGCTGAACAAAGTTTATTTTGAATGAACAGTTTACCACACACTGTAAACCAGTTCTTATGGATATGCTGTAAACAGGAGTGTTACTCCTGCTTGCACTGCAAATATTAATCCGCCTGCTGATTCAGAGTGCATTTATATGAATGTGTGCTTTCTTTACCTGTGAAATGAATTAATATTTGTTCATTAAATTGTGTTTGGATTTGACCACCTGGGGGTGCCAAAGCAGTACCAAGATTTGAGTGTGCTCCCTAAACACACATGCAGACTCACATGCAAACACAAATGCTGTGAACTGTGTTCGAATGCACTTTACACCCTCAGTTGTTTTCATGCTTTGTTGCTTCTTGTACATATTTATCTCATCTGTCTTCCCTGGATCCCCCAGATGACTTTCCGCTTCCCGGTCTCATGGCTCACCATGTTTGACGCAGTGCTCATCCTAATGCTGATTCCCCTCAAAGACAAAGTGGTGGACCCCATCCTGAAACGTCGCGGCCTGCTGCCCTCCTCTTTAAAAAGGATTGCAGTGGGGATGTTCTTTGTCATGTGCTCGGCGGTGGCAGCGGGTGAGTGCAGTGCCAGAGATTACTGTCATTGATACCGTTATTCAAATGAGCCGACACCAAAATAACAAAGCTTTTCTTTGGTAAATACCATACATACCTTCAGAGGGAAAGATAATGACCACTTTAGTTATTTTAACAATTTACTAATTTTAGGTCTCATTCATATTTTTCACAATTTTCAGAGTCTCAATGTTAAAAACATGGTTGTCAGAAAAACTAACTTTTTATCAGTCCTGACTATGACTCGGGTATTTGGATAATCCATTGAACAACAGATAAATACCTGTAGTGTGTTGCATTTTGTAGAGCTCAGCAGATGGTTAGCCACTAGTTTATTATCTCTCACTGAATGAAAACATTCAGCTCCTCCCGGCAAAGGAAAAGCCGCACAGAGGATAGACCTTTTTTCCCCCTTTTTCCTGTACCTATATGCAGTGGTCTTCAGTCCCATTTAGCCTCCTTTTGATTATTTTGTAAATAAAGTCTCAGTCAGGATATGTTCAGAATAAAATGTCTAATGAGAAATAAAGGATTGGAGGTAGACAGAAGGCTAATATCCTCAAGAATCAATGTTCTTTGTATTTTCAACAATGTTTTTTTTTTGCTGCAGGAGCACATTACATCCTCCACATGTAAGGATGCAGTGCCCACTAGTGACATTTAGATATTTATTGGTGGTTGACTACAAAACATGCACTTAATCACGTTTGAAAGCAGTTATAAGGGCTAACTCAGTAGTTTTTCCAGATAAATGAAAAATAAATGTTAAAGATGCCAATTCTGACATTTAACCCAAAGTACCATTTTTAGATCTAAACAGCCCTGTAGACTAAAAAACCTGCTGCATTTTCTTAATGCTAGCGTAACATTAAGTTATAAGAAACCAGTTCCCAAGCAGCTGTTTTTAGTAGGTGTGCTGTGCAGGCAATAAAGAGCCACATATTTAATAAACCATCATCGACTCAAACAGGATTTTTTTGTTTTGATACATGGCAAAAGTTAATCTTCCATCATGAAAGACATTGTTGTTTGATCTGCTCAAATCCAGCTTAACATAGATGTATTACTAATGGCTGATTCATGCCACCATGTAAATGTCATTTATGGTTTATAAACCAAATTCATGCTTCACAGATTTCAAGGGAGCTGTACCAATTCTTACATATGTAAGAGAAAAAAGTGCTGGAATAGAATCTCATTCTTGGGTTTTACTTTATGTTGTTTTGGGACAGGTTTCACTCATATTACTGAATATTTATTAAAGCCTGTCTTGGCCCATCAAAACCTTCTTTTTTTCGCTTAGCGTGATGTGATAAAAGCTGTATTTAGTCAAATGCAATGTGTCATGTTCTTTCTTTTCAGAGTAGCACTTTCCGCTAAGGATGGTGGACCAACATGTTCATTTCAATTTTCAAAAGCTGTTCTAATATTTATTTTTCATTTGGCTTCGTGTAAAAAGAAAAATGCAAACCTTGCGTCTGAATTCAGGGAAAATCATTTTAGAATACTGCAGAAAGCAATTTGGAGTTCTGGGAGTGGAGAGAAAAGGTTTAAGATGATGCTGAGGAGTGAGCATTGGTCACAGAATAGAAGGTGAATACACAACTAGAGCGCAGTTCTGACCTGGATTTCAGGAATCACATCAGACAACAGGATCAAATTTATACAGTACATTGCATTTTAAAAGTAGACTCTCAGACTTCATAACGATTCTGCAGCTGTTTGAATAATTTTCTTCACATCTGTGCCCTGCTTTACTTCATTTAGTCCTGAGCACTAGCTTGCATTACTATTACATTTTGACCTGCATCCTAAGCTGGCTTTAGAGTATGTGTGTTTTCAGCACTTCTCTCCACCCTTCAACTAACTGAAATGATGCTTAGAGACAGGCAGACTGATTGTAGTGAGTCTGCCTATGGTATATTTTGCCCAATGACTATCCCGTCGTCAGCCTGACGCTCTGTGCTGACAAACCTGCTGCTGCGAGTGTTGGAATCACTTTCGTCACCTTGTGTATGAAATTTGATGGAATTTGTCAAGATTGGTGTAGCAATATTTCACATGATTTCATTGTATGTGTCTGGACACATTTCACAGTATGAGGACAGCTAGACCTCCTATGCAGTGCTGAGAGGGCTGAAGACAAGCTTTTAGGCTTTTTAGATGTAATTCACATAAAGACCACAAAAGCCATCTACAAAAAGCTGTGTTGACCGTGATTTTGGAGAGTTTCTGTTTTCTTATATATTTTACCACCTTCACTTAATTTTATTTACTAATTTGTTTAAAACTTGATGACTTTCTGGCTTCTAGGAACATCTCATTTGTTATGGAAAGCTGACACAGAGTTGCTGAGGATCATACTGAGTTGTCTAATATGTGATGCTTGGTTGGAATTGTGGGGATATGTGTGTTTAATGTACGAGGCTCGCTCTGGGCAAACCAGTGGCTACGCTACCCGAGATGGACAGCTGGTATTATTGGAAATCCAGATTACAAGGCTACAACTCCTCTCAAATATAGTATTAAGTGTAGTTATGATAGGAGGCTGTCTCTGGGAGTTATCTAGAAATAGCTGCAGGGTACACGATAATAGCTATCGAATAAAGCTTTAAAGAGGCGGAAGCAATTGATGACAACTGCTTGGCTGTTATTATTGAGCCGTCTCCACTGTCCCATTACTAACTGCCAGAATACGAAAGCGTGCAGATGTGATCTTAATGAAGTGGTAGGAAATCCTCAAAACTAGCTAAATCCTTAATGGACTGTCACTAAACCGTTTGATTCATGGTGCATCTGGCTGTTTGTTGGTGCCATGCATGTCAAAGTAATGAAATAACTGTGTCTTCATCCCTATTCCTGAATTCCAAGCTCTTTTGGTAAGTGTGTTGTAGAAATATTATTATGAATTTGTGTGATTCTAAGATTTTATGTATCAGGACATTTCAAAACAGCTGATTCTTACCAGGTCTTATATTGGGTAAATACATCTTAAGCTGAACAACACTGCACAGGACATTACATTATTATTCCTTTAACTAATTCCAAGGCAAACTATAGAAGCAATTTATGACAAATCAAGTATATCCTTACTGCTTACATAGGAATTAGAAAAGGATCAGCTAGATGCTACTGCTGCTACTGATCAAATGCACTTGATTAATTGACCATCAGGATTTTTAAGTGCCTCTCTAAAAAACAAGATTTTTGCTGGTCTGGGGCATTTAGGTTTGTTTGACACAATGCCAAGGAGGAGCAACCTCAGCAGTGGTGTTAACGAAAGAAAGTGTCGCTACCATTCGCTCTAGGAAAGGCTATAAAAACGTTTATGAAACTGCAGTTAGTAAATATACTGAGGAAGTATAGCTTCTTTGGAATGAACCATCAAAGAAAGTCTCTTCCTTTTAGGTTGCTTCGAACCACAGGACTTGAATTATGACCTTTGGACAGACTAGACCAAAGTTAAGGTATATGATCATATCGCCCTGTTCCATCATGTTTGATGAGAAGTGATTGCACAACACCAGCACAAACACCTCATACCCCAATGATTATTTGGACTTGTTTTACAGTCCCAGGATCTGGGACCTGCAGGCATTGAGTCAAACATGAACTCTTCTGTGTACCAAAGTATTCTGGAATCAGATGCGACACCATCTGTCTGACAGCTAAAGCTTGGTGGAAACTGGGTCATGCAGCCAGACAATACACCTAAACACAGCTTAATTTCTATATCAGAACGAATAAAAAGGACATGATGAAGGTGTTGCAGTCCGAGTACAGATGTAAACCTGATTGAAATAGTGGGTGGAGCCTTTAGAGAGGTGGGGAAAATTCAAAGAAATGTTTTGAAGAAAATTGATCAAAATTGTCTGTAGCATTCTGTGATATCATACAAAGGAATTATTCCAAATTATTATTGGTGGTTCTACAAGCTATCTAGTTATTCGATATGTTTTTTTTTCAGATATTGTTTTTGCATGTTGGCTTAGTTTTTTGTTTAGTCATTTTATTACATTGTAAGGACCATTTCCCCCCCCTTTTTAAAAAAAAAAAAAAGTAAATAAATTCTGATATATGCAATCTAGTAACTGAAAAAGGCAATTTCTCTAATAAATGAGTTTATGTGTAGGTGTGTATACATATTTATTTTGGACATGAATTGTTTCCCCCCACCTTAAGCTAAATGTGTTTTCTTTGTCAACCCATTCAGGTATTTTGGAGACCAAACGCCTGGAGATCATCAAATCCAATGGCACCATTGACCAGGTGCTTGGCAACGTTATCTACTATGCAGCAGATTTACCCATATGGTGGCAAGTGCCGCAGTATGTGCTGATAGGAATCAGCGAAATCTTTGCCAGCATTGCAGGTACAATTGTTTGACATCCTCTAAGGAATATCTGTGTTATAACATCTCATTTAAATCTGTTGCGGGGTAAATAATGTGATTCAGGCTGACAGTGACATACACTCAGTGATGCATGGCTTTGATACATAGTCACATTGAACCGCTCTGAGTAGATTGTGAACTAAAGCCAGTAACACTTATTCTAGTAAGCAGAATGCAATGAATACTAATGTCTAAACCCCTTTTGAGCAATTTGTTTGATTCATTGCCAGAATGCACACTCTCAATGTGTTTGAATTGGTATCTGGAATAACTGGCACCAGGCATCAATTGATTCTTGTTTATCCAGATTTTCACCCAATTTTGCAAGTTATTTTTCAGTAATTTGTGTTTAGTAAGGAACATTTTATAAATAGACCAAGGATAAAGTAACCTTTTGACAGCTGAAACTGAAAGCTTTGTCTTTCTGCACTCCTGGCATGTAACTGACTAACTGATCTGTTTGTTCAGTTATAGTACACAATAAGATGAACAAATATGCTTTTACTTACATTAGAGTGCCTCATTTAGCTCTGATTATGCAGTCACACTTGCTTTACAATTCATGTCATAAACCTTTCACCTCAAAGTTCTGTTAACCAATGTTATCCTTGACTTCAGTGGATAGAAATATGCAAATACAGTAGTTATCATACTATGCTGCCTGTTTCCTCCAACGTACACTAAAGACCACACAGTCATAAGAAGTAAGACATAGAAATAATACTGATTGATGATTCTGCAGCTTTATCTTGTAATTATCTATTCGCAGCCGAGCAACTTATAACATACTACCCTGTTGACCTTTCTGGAAAAATGGGACGCTGTGTAAAATGTGTATGGAAACAGAATGCAATGATTTGCAAGTCATGTAATCCCTAAGTATGGGGAGATTTCATCATCTACAGTACATAATATTATCAAGAAACACAGAGAATCCGCAGAAATCTCCAGACACCAGGGACAAGGATGAAGCCCAAAATTGAATGGCCCTTAATGCAGCTGGCACAATTCTGAAGTGAAAATCCCTATCTGTTTCTCATTTCAAATACCTTTTTAATATTCTTCATGCAATGCACTGTGCACTGTGCACCATGCTTATGGTGTACTATAGTTTCAAATTTAAAATAGCAAGTTGTGGATTTTTCTTCTAAATGGGGCTGTGACATTTGACTATGACTGAAATCATCACACTTTTATTTTCAAATATTTACAATTTATTCTGATGACACATTTAGTTTTTAGTTATTGTTTTTGTTTCGTTTTTACTATGACAAATAGAATTTAATATATAGAAACAACATCAAAATCATTTGGTATCTCTCCACTACTTAGCCAAGATGGCTTTCATCAATGTTGAGAAGTTTTTCACTCAGCTTTTTGAGTGTTACATGTAAACCATCCAGATTTGCAGTTACAGAGGTTACACATAAAAGTCAGAGCCATGTATACTCAGCATCAGTTATTACAGTTTGCTTCATCATCCACACATGCAAATAACTCCAATATTCAAGGAAAAAAAAATTAAATACAAACCGCCTCTGCACTCTTTTGCCCTGAGATTATGTAAGATTTGACGGTGGCAAAATGGAAACTGTCACGTGGTGTGATAAAATAAAATTTCTAAACTCATTTTGGGAGTTCTCTGTGCTAAAAAGAGAATAATGATCATGGGGCTTAAAAATAACCCACAATTCAAAAGTCAGAATGTATTTTTTTAATGGAGTTGCTTAGTGCTTATGGCTAAGATCATTTAAGAAGGTGTGAGGGCAACAGCAGCGCTGAATGACGTACATGTGTATTTTAGAGCAATTTGTACTGCCATCAGGGAAGATTTTGTTTATTCCATTTTCTTTTTTCTAAAGACGATGTTAAACACACATTCTGACTGAATTATAGCAACTTAGCAACATCCTGAAAGAGTCAGGCTTCTAAAGTGGCCTGTGTGTGGTCCAGACGTCAAATCAAATCAGAATTTATTTATAAAGCACTTTTTTTTTAAGAGAGTAACACAAAGTGCTTTCCACATCAAAAACACAAACCATCACACACTCAAATTTTATGACAGAACAACTAAGGAATCACACAGATGCAATCTTGCTTTCTCTATCTCTCACACACAAACACACACAGACACCCTAACACTTAAAAGCTTTGAATGAACTGACAAAAAATTAAACAGTAAACTACGGCTATTAATCATTTAAAAATCAAAATCACATTTTCGAATGTTTCAATTGGCAAGTCACAAAGAGCCATTAATGGTCATGTGCCACGGAGCCTCATCCACGTTTCAAACCTGCAGCGTCCACGGTTTTACAAATCTCCTGGCCTCAGTAGTAATTCCTGTCATGTTTCTTGTGCGACAGATATTCAAACATTATGTGATGCTCAGCTGTGAAGGCCCATCGCTTTTTTTTCCCATCCTCATCGAGGACCAGTTGCCTAAAACTCTGTGAAAAAAAAACAAAACAGAGAGGACATAAAACATTCCAACATCTGAAATGTCCTGATGGAATGAAGAAAAACAGTTTTCCTAAATGGAGGCGTTCAAAATATTCTTAACTTTGAGATCTCGGATAACGCGTCAACTTAAATTAAAGCTACAAAGACTACTGGATCCTTTTTAAGCAGTAATATGGCTCAGAAATGTCTACAATTATGCTAGATTCAGCATCTCAGTATAACTGGAGTGTTTCCATCTTCACCTCGCTGGGAGAGTTTAAAAAGGCATATTTTTGTAAGGTGGCTGAAGTGACATATTTTCCAATATGTGCTATCTGTCTGCTGTTTAGAGTATCCTTGCACTTGTTTGTGTGAACATCCAGATGCATCCTTGCATTAAAATATCAGGCAGTTTATATTTTGATGTCATCTGATTTGGTAATTCTCCATTTCACTTTTTTTTATAAATTTAGGACTATCGTTTTTTGTTTTTTTGTTTTTTAATTCACAATTTTTACAGAATATACATACATAGTAGTATGTACAAGTACAAGTACAAACATATAAACAATGTGACAAATATGTTACAAATTGTATTACAAATACACGAAAAACATCACACAAAAAGGGAATGGGTGCCTGCTCCTGTTTAATTCTTAAACTGACAAATAAGCATTTCTTACGAGAGGGTTGAAACTAAACAATGCATATAGGTTTTCTTGATCAAATGTACATTTCTCCCTTTAAACAACTTTTAGAGCCTTTCATTTAATATTTCACTTAAACAGTAGTATCTGCCCCAGTACTTGCTTCCAAATGGTTTCAGACACCTTTATATATTTTATTTGTTCCATGCCTAAAAGATGAAGGAACTCTGAAAACCATGTTTCAATAGAGAACAATTTGGTTTTCGGATTTTCCAGTTACACAAAATCATTCTTTTAACAATCAAAAAAGCCAAACCAATTATCTTCCTCTCTGATCTTGTCTTAATTTGTATAGTCCTGAGACCCAACAAACACATCAATGGGCATGGAACAAGGTTTACATTAATAATCACTGAAACTAACTTACAAACATCTGTCCAGAATACTCCAACTGCTGGACAAAGCCATAACATATGAAAAAGATTCCCTTCTTGAATTTAGGACTATTGTGAATATGGTTGAGCAGCTGAAATCAGTTTTGAAGAAGTTGGTCCCTTCAGCTCCTGAGTACCTATAGCTGTAGTGGGTTAGGGTTCTAATCTCTCTACTTACAGAAGACAGACTTTCTTAAAAAAAAACACACAATTCTAGAATTATTTAATTTAAATCACACCACTCAGACAGACTTTTCACAGCGATTTGATAGGAATGCCCTGAAATGTGTGCTAAATCTAATATTTGTTTCTGTCGCTGCTGAGTTGATCAGCCTGCGACGCATGCGCATCAATATGTCACCATCCATAATCCTTCACAGGAATTTCAGTAGTGATTGCTTTCCCCTGAGAAAAAGATTTTCTGATTGTGTTTGAGGGAATATGATTAGAATTCTAAGAGCTGCACCAAAAGGAGGTTAGATGAGTTGATGCTGGAAGTGATAACTGTGAGCTCCTTTTTGCATTGTTAATTGGCTCTTATTTCTTATGATTTGATTGGTATTTGATTTAGAGCCATAAGGGGCAGCAGAACATTGTTCGTTGCAGTAATTCTATAATGTAATAAACCTAGAAAATGCTCTCATATGTTTTCAAATAGAAGCTACGCAATCAAAGAAAAGGAATAAGCAGCAACAATATTCTTTATCAATAGATTTCTGACAAGTACAAACTCCTCACTTTGAAACTTTGTTGAACATTCTTGGCAGCCGTGGGCCATTTCTTTCTTACAAAATACCCAGAATGCACAACTGAAATCTGCCTTGTATTCAGTTTATCTGTTTAGAGTTTTTCTGTCTTTATTTTCTTTCCTTTTTTCTGTATTTCTCTTTCTCTATGACCATGGCTTCAGGCCTCAATTATCTCTGTGATTCAAGTTTTCTAAAGCCTCTAGTCATGATTGAGTCATTTTTCTATTCCAGTGGATCATGTTGTTGTGGGCTTTTCCTTTATACTGTAATACTTTTCTTGTTTCCAAACCAGGAGGGAAGATTGAGCCATTAATATTTAAACGTTTTATGTCCCCTTTTCTTCTTCTTTCCTCAACGCTGTAGAAGGATTCTCTAGTCATTCCCATCACTTCAAGGTTTTTATGGAATGAACGTTCATCATCTTTAAGCTTAAAATTCATGGAAACTGCAATTTGCGTAATAAGCTTGCGTGTAATGTAGTGTTTGATCCAGGCTCCCCTCAAATACTTGAATCCATACAAGATCTAACATGGTCTTATGAAAGTCAAATCCAACCTAACAAAGCTATAGGGGTCTTTAAAATAAACACACTCGCAGCCCATATCATCCCACAGGGCTTAGTTAAATAAAATTGGATGACAGAATTGTGGCATTTGTCTGGTAAAGAGGAATGTTTCTCTTTAGTCAAATTCTGTTTGGATAAATCTGTTAAAAACCTCTGGAGTTGTCAGCCTTTCCTGCTGCACTTCCCAGTCATGTAGGTCAGGAAGTCATTTCTGCTTAAACACCAGTTTCACTATTTACAATAAAAGTTATTTTAAAAATAAAAAGTATTTTACTCAATATTTATTTTATGTAACTCTTAAAGTCATTATGTCTTTTAAACAGCTGGATCCAGCATTTTACAGTACTATCTGTTACTGTATAACTGTATCTTAAGCCTCGTCCAGCTACTGTGTGTTGCTATGCAGAGGTTAGTTTGGGGTTTCAGCAAATGTATTCTCTGTTTGAAGGTCACTCATATTTTCAACCGAGTAACAACCTTATGTGTTCTGTGTTCCTACTGGCTTCCTGTCTTTTCAAATCTCTCTCGATCTTTACAAATGTCTTTACAAAAAACAGATGTATACATTAGTGTGTGTGTGTACTGTATATGTTTGTGCTTTTCACATAATTAACCCATGTACTGTATTTAAAAGTTGGCTGTCCTCCTTCAAGGAAAGTGTTGAAATTTAAACATATTTAACTGCAACTCCCTTATCACTCCACACAGATATAGCTATCGGGCCTCATCTGAAAGATCATATGTTCGAGGAGCCATGAAATGATCAATGTCAGCTTGTAGCAGGAGAGATCTTTAGGCAAAATAGACTTAGATTTGACACTTGGGATTTTTAACTCCCACATTTATTTTTCTCAGACATTCCCAGCTAATTTTCTCAGTCTTACTCTATCATGACACAATAAACGATAAGTGATGTGCACCGAGCTGAGTAGGAACCCTTCATCAGACTAGTCTCACCATAGAAAATAAGCTGTTAAGCAGCAGACAAAAGGAGCATTTTTCTCTTAAACACAGCGTACTGAAAATAGGGCAAACACTGTTTGCAAAACTAATTTTACAAAAATGGATCAAAACCTATTTTTAATCACATTACATTACACTGATAGCCTCCTACATATCCTACAGTGTGCTGTTGCCACAAATTATTGAATGATTTCTCAGTTATATCCATGTATATATATTTATTGTCTTTATTGCAGGCCTGGAATTTGCCTATTCTGCAGCTCCAAAGTCCATGCAGAGTGCCATCATGGGGCTTTTCTTTTTCTTCTCCGGGATCGGCTCCTTTGTTGGCTCCGGTTTGTTGGCGATTGTGTCCCTCAAAGAGATTGGCTGGATGTCATCCCACAAAGACTTTGGTAAGTTCAGTTTCAGAAAATATTCACCAGATACTTCAAAATGTCCTCATCACAACATGTTTGCACCACACAGGTGAGTCTCATTTACCCGTCCAGTTTTCCAAGGGGTATCCACTTGGATTACAGTTCTCTAAGCCAGCTGTCAGGAGTGTAAAAAGCCTGTGATGATCACATTCTTCTTCAGCTGTGTTTGAATTCACAAGGGAATCATCGATATCAACTCAGGATGCTGGCGTTTACTTTCCAAAGTGCTCATCTTGAGAATGTTCATAAAATGTCCTGATTTTAAAATCCACTTCTGGAGTTTGTGAAGTATACACAGAGAAGCAGCAATGCAGTCCTTTGTTTTAAAACTGTTTTACATTATAAATAGCATGTCACACCGACGACAAAAGGTTTGTGTACAGTAAATCTGTCTAGTGGAAGAATGAATAGCAAGGCTGTAGCTGCAGATGGATGGGCTCCATAGCAAGCAGAGACTCCCGACCCAGATGCACTTTGCTCTGAGCATGTGGTAAATAAGCCCGCATTGTAAATTGTTTATCCACCAACACCTAATAGCTCATTAATACAGTGGGGTGACAGGCTGGGAGTTGCTTTTGATGATGTTAGCACTTGAAGATGCTTGGTGTTGTTCATAAATCCATCCTTTGCACAGCCGTGCGTCACTTCAGAGGAAGGAAAACTGAAACCAAATTGCCTGTTTGAGTCCTGCGTTTGAAAAACAAGTTATATTGGTTATGAGTTGCAGCAGTGGAAACAAAACATCTTCCTGAGCACTGATAAGGAGAAGAAGAAAGTGCACAAAGGTTTGTGGTCAGGAAGAGTCAGAAATGGCACATTCTGTTTTTGTTGCTGTTTTTTCAGAGTTTGTTGGGTGGTAGAGTCTTCCAAATCTCACGACTCTGTAGGTGGCATGGTTTCAACTTATTTCCATGGCTGTGGGGCAAAATAGTGTGCGGTAAACAGCATCTTGGGTGAGCTGAGTTGTACTGAGCCACAAGGTTCCTGAAGACAGACAGCAACATTAATCACAGGCTGGGGGTCTGATTACATGGCCCTGCCCTGCTTAAGTAAAGCTGTCCCTGGAGCGATACATGGAGACGGCAGTGCTGGTTTGGCTTCTCACCGGCGGAAGCTCAGCTCTCCTGTGCGTCTCTGAACAGGCTGTTTGGGAGCATGCGAGGTGCAACATAAAAGACCATCAGGTTTGTCCTTATTAACTAAGAGACAAAAAATCCCGTCATTATCGAGGCTAATTTTCCATCCGCACTATTTTTAACCCAAACTTGAACCCTGAGCCTTGAATCATCCTTAGGTGGTGCTACTTATCCTGCTTAAACTCGATGTGACATGTGTGCACCTGCACGCATGTGTTGAGGGCACCTCAAGTCTGAATGGATTAAGAGGAAAACTCTTAAATCTCATGCCCACATATGGTTGCATGTAGTCAGAGATCTGAGTGTAACTTTTCTTGGAAAAAGTGGAAGAAAGACATTTTCTGTCGCGATTTATTGTACATGGTTGGAAGTGAAACTGAAATTTAAAACAAAAGAGCAATTTCTTCAAGTTTTCTCAACATTTGGTACTTAGAAGAGAGTGACCATGTGTGCAAATCCTGGCTGCAGTCTGTGCCAACAATGTTCATGTGGTGCTGTGGTGCTGACAAAAAACGCTTTGTGTTGCTGTGTTGGAATTATTGATCCTCCAGATCCCTCTGCACGTTGTTTGCCACTACATCTGGCTGAGTAGTTATCCGTCCCTTTCTTTTATTCAGGTATTTCATAGTTGTAGTAGAACTCCTATCCTAGACAAATCCAGCAGGCAGCTGTTTTAATTTCATGGGCTTAAAGATCAACCTTTTAGTGTCTTCACAAAATTATCCTTCAGACAATAGAGGGGGGGGGTGTCTAGAAGACAGCTCCTGCATTTTAATTTTCTCCTCTTTTGTTAGAAGTATAATTCACTCAAAGTGGATAGTTTTTTGTGAGCCTCTACGGTCACAAGGCAGGAAATGGCCTTTTCTTTGGCCAGTGTTAAAGTCCTGTCTGATGTTTTACCAGATGTCTGGGACGTGTTCGGATATTCACTGTGAGCTGACATTCGCACATCCCATTGGGTCGCACTCAGCAAAATGTCAGGGTTTTAATGGAAGCCTTTAATGTCAGATCTGGTAAATTTAACATCAAGTCTTATTCTTTTTAGAAAGGCTGCATGAAAGCACCTCAAAAGTAACCGAGAGCCCATATATTTTGTCAGCATAGTGTGCCCATTTTTCCACCCCGGCATCAATCATAAAGTTTTAGAAGGCCAGAGGACAGCTGCAGAAAATAACTATATTTATTAGCTGAAACTAACATGCATCGATTCGCTCGTATTTTATTCCAAGACAGAAGATGGCACTGAAGGCACTGAAGCATCAGAATGTCGGGTCGTTGCGCTGAAGGATCAATTGATCTATTTTCAAACATTAAATTGATATCGACCAGTTTCATTTCAACTCGCATGATGGGAGCAGACCTACTTCCTGGAAAAATTTACCTACTGTGCAAGATTTTATTATGCAGATATTAGAAGACGTGGCCCTCTGTTGGAGCGTATGGTGTTATCACAAGCCTCTGGTTTTCTAACTGAGAGCTGTCAAGCAGAACTTCTGGACAAACTCTTCTTACTCCAGATTTGGCTTTAAAATGGCTGATTTATGGGCTTGGTTGAGTTTTTGTTTTGTCTTACAGTATGTCCTTGTTTGGTCTTTTCCTGCTGTAATTAGCATTTGGTATTATTTGAAAGCACTTGGCAGCCAAGTGGACCCTTGGGGGTGGATAATGAAAGAAAAAGGTAGAGCCTTTTTAATGTATAATTAGCTGGAACAAAAAACCTTACAAAATTGAAACCTTGCACAATTGTCAGAATTGCGCCAACACTTGAATAAATAAATAAATAATCCGGCCTCTTTCCTTTTCCCTGGGTTCTAGTTAAGAGAGATGTTCTGAAACTGGAAAAAGGGTTGCAATCCAGTCATCAGTTAGAATGAGCTGCGGTGTATGCAGAGTATGTTGAAGTCGAAATTGCTGTAAGCACTTATGGTCACAATTCACGTCCACTATATTTAACTGTGAACCAATCCGATTGTGTTCAATGCTTTGGATATCCCTGAGAAGCATAGAAGCAAATGCCTTCCTTTACGTGTTTTGTATGCTTTATGTGTCTTGCTTTCTGTAAGTGATACTGTTTTGTTAAGACTTAAGCAGCAGGAGACTTTTGTTTTACTATCTGTCAAAGCAGATAATCGACTGAGAATGAAAACTCACTGCAAATGCACGTTGTCTTGTTCTTCATGAATTATTCAAAACGCAATTTGTTTTTTAAAACCTTGGACGGATTAAGATGACAACAAAATAAGTAAAAGCTGTAGCAGGGGTCAAAGTGTGTGTCAGGTTTTCCACCTGCCACTAATTTCATGAACACTCTGGCAGCACTTCAGAGTCATCAGGCACCCCCTCCCTCAATTCTCGATCAAAGGTTTCAGGCTATGAAGATGGGCCAGTGCTCCAAGAATTGACAGAGAATCACTCCTTTCCTAATTATCCACGAGAACATGCACACAACAGAGTGGGATGGGGTGGGGGCATCTTAACGCTCGGTCGATACTCATGGTGAAATAAAAGTGTGTTTTGCTCTACCAGTTGCAACTGATCATGCAAAGCAGTGGGATCACATACCTGAAATGAATAAATCCTGTTCTTTGATCAGGCCAGCATGCTCTGTTAAGTCATTTACCAGATCATAAAGCTCAGGATATTGAGCTGCTGCACAGCTACCTCGTACGCATTGAGGTGGAGGTTTGGTTGGAAACATGCATATTCTGATCAGAGGTGTTGATATGAAGCAGTCTAGTTGGGGAAACTTGTGTAATTGTAGACAATCTTGTTGTTTTCCAGTATTTAAAAAGAGAGAGATTTTGCTTCTCTGTCCCCAATAATTCAAAGACTTACATTCTTAGAAAGCAATAAGGCCACCAACTAGGTGATTAAACATTAAGGTCAGCAGTGATTCAAATCTGAACAACCACTGAATGAAAAAACAAGAAACTTGTCTCAGTCAATCATTATTCCCAGAATATGAATCCCAATGAATCCTGCTTTTAAAAAAAAAATCATTTTATAAATTTCAAAACATCCTCATGAAAATACTGTTTGATTTGGTATTAATTATTTAGGGACAAGGGTGATGTTTGTTTGCTTCCTTTCCATTTAAGTAATTACAATTAATTTATTGTAAAAACCGCATAAAATTAAAAGACAGCATAAAATTAAAAGAAAAAATGTAGCACATGCTACTGAAAATCTTATTTTCTCTTGTGACAGAAATAATCATGGAATATTTTGTTTAGGTATAAATAATATTTATTTTTAAGTCCCGTTTGTGCCGTTCATATCAAAGGTATGGGGAATCTGTATCTGGCAAGAACTGAATTGAAAACATGAAACGTGAAGCAATAACCAAACAATGATCAAGACTTACTGTCAGATCTGTAAGTGTGTCAGACATTCTCTGTATAACACTATGGTGGAATACAGCATTTATGATTTAGTTAGATCGTAAGCTACAAGTTTGGATTAAAGCAGTTTAACTAGAACATTTTAAAGCATTCAGATGTCGCAGACACTTTTTTTACGAAGCCATTCCTGGGTTTTAGTTTTTTGACCTCCCTTAAATTAACAGTCAAATGAATCACTCCACACCAAACAGATGCATTATTATTGGCGTGAAAAATTAATATAGTTAAAGCAATAAGTAGCAGTGAATCATTCTGCACTGGTCTGTAAATCAGTAAGAGTGATGCCGACGGTGTTGGTTGCCCACAGCTGCTTTATGCTGTTTGAAAGGTTTGTCCTTCACTTCATTACAGCCGCTGCAGCCATCAGAATATTTTGAGTCCTGTGCCAAAATCAGCTTCTATTCTGAACGTCTGCTCTGTTAATTTTAATTTGGTGAACTTTTCAAATGGCCAGTAAAAAAAGTGCATGCCCCTCTAAACACATTATGTGAGTTAATTTTACCTGTTTTTTACCCATGTGTTATTGCTTTTGTTATCCATGGTATTTTGGACAGCTTGCAGCATTCTTCTTTATTTCATCACAAAGATCTTTGTACCATTTAAATCCTTTTAAAAGACTTGGCTTAGAATGCATTCAGGTGGCCCAGTTAAGGTTTTGTTGGCATATTTAAGTTGTCATCTTTTCTATTAATGTATATGATAACTGTATGTCTGATATATTAGTGTAGAATTAGGGTTTTCAAGACAAGCAATATTTATCTAAAGTAGTTTAAGGTGAGTCTACAATAGGTCCTCCGCTTAATCCGCCTCATTTCACCCACATGTTAATCAGGTAGCCCAACATGGGCAAGCCAAACACTGGTACAGTGCTAGAGTGGGCCATTTTTAACCACCACATAGTTCAGTTGCTTGCAATATGCAAAATAATGCTACCAGGTGCCACTAAATGCTACATTCTGGATCTGCTAAAAGGTTTTAGGAATCTCAAAAATAATGTATTTTTCAAAAGAATCAATAAAATAATCAGCAAAGGAAGCGTTTAAAAACAACTTAATTATTTACAATTTGCTCCATCTTGACTTAAAGGGCTGACTTTAATCTCAAGTGCAATTTGACTTCTCAAGTACACAAATCTTGAATTGATCATTCTGTTCATATCCAATTAAGCTCAAGCCTCTCTTTCCCAGGCTCCTTATCTACTGTAACAAGCCTACACAGAGGAGCTAAAAGCAGCTCTCTGTGAAAGACAGCAGATTGCTGCAAGACTTCCCATTTACCAAGACCGCAGATAATGTTAAGATGTAAGCTTTAGGTATCTCAATCCACATTGCGTCTTACATGCACAGTAGGAGGAGAAGACATGTTCCTTGACAGGCTGCGCCACAATCTCCCTTCTTTGCATGAGGCGCCCATCAACAATCATTCTGCCTACAATACTTTTCATGTCCAGCAAAGTCGTTAAGAGCATCATCTCGTGCTGTTGGCAACAAAGTCAATTGGTCCGCCTCACATGGTCAAGAGGACAAAAGCCGCTCTAATACCAATCCAATTGTCTTCGGTGAAGGCGATTGTATTGTTGTCAGCTTTGCCCTTCATGTAAACCCCCCGGAGAGACAAAAACAGGATTTGTTCTGAGCTTTTCTCTTGAGCTTTGTGGCTGAATGAGGACAACCACTTCAGTCAACAGTGCTGCAAATGCTAAGACACTTAGCGGCCGTTGGTTGAAATCGCCAATCCCGGCAGCAAAAAGTCAGACGAGAATATCAACTAATACCATTATTATAATTATTTTTGAGGCTTGAATCTTACTGTATGACCTCATTCCTCTACACAGCCTGTCTTCGCCTCCCTCATCTAAACAAGTCATATTTCACTGCTGCAAATCACTGTGGAACCATCAATCTATTTCTTCCTCTTTTGTCGCTTCCCAGTCGCATGAGAATACAAACGTCTTTTAATTCTGATGAAAGACCCCCTGACTGGAATCACAGCAGAGGGCCTGCATTGTTCTTGTTATTTTTGACGCCTCAGTTTCTCATCATCAATACATCCTTCTTGTATGACCATTGATACAAGTATGGGGTCAATTGTCTTTACTTTCAAAAGGTTTTACAGTGGTACAATGACATGTAGCCAGCCCCGCCCCCCTGCTGTATCCTAATTTATGTCATTGTGTATTTTTCTGTCAGTGTCACTTCAAACCAGCTTTTTATGTCTTACAAATGCCATACTTGAGCGCTTGTGGCCATTTACCTTTGTCTTTGGTGTTCTTTTAACACAAGCACTTAAAAGGTAACTTCCTGCTTTCCTCGTCTGAATCCCTTCTAAGTCACATATTTCCTCTTCAAATTTACATTTTTGTTATTTAGAAGCACTGCTCACCGTTTGTAAGTGACATCTAGATGCCAATTTAACTGTTTAAATTATATCCTTGTTTTCCCTCTTGCAGGTAATATCAACGACTGCTCTCTGCATTACTACTTCTTCCTCCTGGCAGGCATCCAAGGCATCACCTTGCTGGTCTTCCTTATTGTGTCTGTTAAGTACGACAAGCAGAAGGGCAGGGCAGGAAGCCAAAGGCAGAGGCACGCCTCTTCTTGACCTTAGCACATATTTCAGTAAGCCCTAGCACACCTGCCTTCTCCTGTCACACCGCTCAGTGCCCAAAGATCCTGTGGAAGAAGTACTTATCAATCATACAACAGCAGTGTGGGTTTCACGTGATTATCTTGTCCCGATTAGACATTTATATATGTTGGTTTTTTTGCCTCTGAATGCTGATTCTTTTCTCGTAACAGTAATAATTTTACATCAGCGGATGACTGCACAGGTACTGACAATGAAGACTTATGAAGGATCACTTCTTCAGTGCACCGCCTCCCGCTTCGTGTTTACTCCTGTTGCCTTTCTTTGATCATTTGCACTTGAGGAGTGCTGCCAAAAAAACAAGATACATTGGTGTTGTTCAAATGCCAAAAAATGTTTTCCTATTTTTTTATTGTTCTTCTTTCGAACAAAGATATATTTTATATCTAATATTATACTCTTTACCCTTATCTATCTCTTTTGTTGAGCTTTTTTGTGACTCCAGAATGATTTATTAGTATTTCCTATTGAGGCCTACAGCTATAAATTAGAATTGAGGTATTTTTTGGAGTGTTATGTCATTATTATATTTAGCCTTTTGTGCTTCATGAGACTGTCACTTTTATAGCACACCAGATTAAATAATGAACTGGTGTGAATTTCCTGTTGCAGATTCCCAGAAAGTATATCTGTTGAAGTTACTGATAGATTTGGACTTATGTTTGAAGAGATTCCAAATGATCACACCTGATCCTTTTAAATGAATTATCTATATTCAAATCTCATATTGAGAAAAGAAAATCTTCTATATCTTCTATAGAGTGCCAGCTGAGTGTAAACCCATTCTATGAGCCCAGTTTAAATTCTTAAATCCTTAAATAGATGAAGTCTTCATGTTGAAAATGTTCTCTAGGACTCCGGTTGTTGTAATTTTATTCCTGGTCAAGCTGCAAAATTGAATACCCTCGTCATGAACAACTCTTTAGAAGTTAACCATTGCTGTAACCTAAATGGCAACCAGAAGCCCTTAAAATTACTTCAGTATTTAATTCTTGGCTTATGGTTTTTTGTTTTTTTTTAAAAAAAGAGTTTTGACACATATGTGTCAATATACTCTCTGTACTTAGAATTTTACAGCAAAATAAATCACAGCTCTCATAGTATTCGCTCAGTGTTATCATGGCTTTGCAGCTTCGCCTAGAAAAAAATCCTCTGGTTTTGTTGTATTTATAAGACTGTGATGCATTTGTTTTAGCTCTATACTGGAGAGTAAGATTAAGTGTGTGTATGTGTGTGTGTGTGTATTTGTATGTGTATTTCTTCAAACCTCAGATTAAGTAGAGCACAAGGTACTGAATTTTATTACAAGAAAACTCTCAGGGCTTTTGGAATAATGTCAAATGATAAACAGCAACTATCCAGGAAATTTAAAAACAGCCTCTGGGAGCTCAGAAGAGTGTTGACCATGTGGTGTCAGTAAAGTTACAGTACCAAACCATAAAAAGCCAGAATCTGGCACGTTAAAATGCTGTTAGAAAGATTTTAGTTCACTTTCTTTTGTTTTTTGGTTTGATTGGATGATGCTAAATGTACGTTATTTGTTTCATTGCATATATTATTTGTAAATATTTTTGTCCTGTCAAACATCTTAAAGATTTATGACATATATAAATGAAGTTATGATGTTTTAAAAATGTTTGAGAACTGGAATGTTGTTCTGTGGTAATATTTGTGCTCATTAAAGTGTACAGCACTGACAATTCACTTTATTTCCAGTCGTCACTTAATATGTTTAGAACATGTTAAATCCACTTCCTTAATTCATATTTCTGTTTCTTTTATTCCGAAACAGTGACAGTTTAATGAATTTTAGCATTCATGAATTATAAATGGAAACAATATTTAAAGTGAGTTTGTGTATCTAGACGTTTATTCAAATATTACTTATCTAAACAAATATTTATCCATCTATCAATTTTCTGGAGCCTATCCCAGCAGCTATAGATGAGATGCAGGGTACACCCTGGACAGGTTGCCAGAAACCAACATCAGCAACTGAAATAAATATGACCAGTATAAGAACATGTTCTAGCTTTAAAATGGGGCAGCATGGTAACTGTTTTTAATCACAGTATGTGGCTTTAAAGCCTGCTTTCATGATTAGGGTCACGGTTTGTTGGTTCTGAGGCAAACTTCACGTACTGTAGAGTGCCTAAATTATTTATATATGGAGAAAAAAAACACCCTATGGCAAGCTGTAAGGAAAAAGATGGTTAATACAGAGGTGTAAAGCCTCATTTTGCATTCCCATTGAGGAAAGGCAGTTTATTTCTTCTTAGTTTCATCAACCATAGATTGAAATCAGCATCATCATACATCATCTTTAGTAATGCTAAGACCTCATGGCCACAAGTTTCGGAGACAGCCATTTCCTGTTTAATTTGGCCACAGAGCCATGCAGCCGTGGCTGGGCAGACAGCTTGATGTTTGAAACTAACATAGTAATACCTCCAGGTCATAATTCTTCTCTGGCGGCTAGCTTTTTCAAATTGAAAAAAAAAATCTGACACATTGAAGTGATTACAGAGATAAAATTGCAGAGCCATAACAATGAGATATACAATTTGGGACTGGGCAACCCATATTTTAGGGTGATTTATGGGCTGGAATTTAAGCAAACATTGGTTCCTTGGAGAAGAAGCCAACTGTTAACATTTATTATACAGGCTTCTGTCTTGGGCTTTTCCCTACACTTTTTGTTTCTGTGAGCCAACTTAAAGAATAACCTTTGAAGTTTTTTAATAAGTTGGAACTTATCTAAGTCCTCAAAGCCAATGAGAAACATTATTAAATAAATTAGATGAGACATACATGTGGCCATATGTGTGAAAGAAAAATCATCCCATAGTACATATTTGTGAATGGAAAAAGTGTATGTGCCTCCTTCTCCATCCTAGGACTGGTGGGCCATCAGTAAGCACTCCACTTCACACATCTGCTCTTATAAAAGAGCCCTGCCGCTTGCCTGCTTTTTAAAAGGATGTTATTTGGATGAATGAACCCAAAAATGAAACTTTCTGATCTTAAATGAGATTTGTTAAATTGGAAAATTACATTAAGATTTAACATGGTTATCACCTGATAACAAACAGAATTCACTCATTCAGCAAGACAATGGAACTAAGCACCTAAGTCACTCTGGATAATGATTGGAGAAGAATTGCGGTAAAAATTCTTCCCTAAAAATTCTGTGGATGGATCCAAAGTCAAAAGCTTATAGGAGGAAACTCCACAACAACCCGAAGTGTAAGATGTTTTACCTGGTTCTCTTCATCAGATTTCGGGGACAAGCCTCTCCTTTTACACTTGAGAGCAAATGATCTTTAATGTGTTACTTATCAACAAAATTGTAATAAAATGATTTTTAAAAATGAACAGTTATATGTCTCCAAATTCCTTAGTCAAAACCTTTGTGTGGCTGTATGCCAATATCTTTATAGGTTTCAGTGCCTCATGTTAAGACTAAGCTGTTTTTAATTGTTTGACAGAGTCTTACCTATGAACAGCTGGCAGATGCCCCTGAAGATATTGCTCCAGTAATTAAAGGATTACAAGGTATCATCGCATGTTAATTAAGATAACCTAATGAAGACATAATGTTTAAGAAAACGGTTAAGCAGACAAGTCAGCCACCTACAAGACCTAATTATTTTGCTCTTACATAGTCCATTAAGTTATCAGGGCTGTCTTTTTAAGAGATTCCAAATGATACAAAAGATAAGTGGTTTAACTCTGGGCTGATATGCCAAACACACATTCCTTGCTCAGGAAATAAGCTCCATGAATGATAACTTATGTAGAGCCTCTCACAATCTCCTATTCCAGTAACGGGTTCTTGTCACTTGAAAGATTATTTTCAGCAGGACTGAGCACGGCAGCCAGTTAAGGATGTTCGTTCAGATAGATCATCTGTGAAATAAGCAACATTAAACCGCTTTAACAGCGTACATCAATCTGGATTTATAGTATCAGCCCTGGTTATTATATGCAGGTCTTGTGGTTTAGGCAGCATCTTATTTGTACTGAATGAGACTTGACTTTCATATAACAGTGCAGATATCAAGATAAATCTTTCCCAGCCACACTGAGGAATCCAATTCCCGCCAGGTGAATCACAGTAGTTCTCTGACCCTCTCAGGATGGCTAAAATAAGCCTGTCTCTGTAGCCTGATATGCTGCTCCCCTGTGCATTGTTCACTGGTTTCTCCTGGGTCGGTATATCTAAAAAGTATATTGGGGTTTTCAGTAATGCTGTTAAAAAGCTTAGCTGGGAACAGTAGCTGTTAACCTTGATTGGGATTTTGATTCGTCACTGATACTCTGTTTTTACCAACCGGTGTGAGTTTGTGGAGATATTACTTTGTGAGAATCAAACCATTTGCCAGATCCCTTTTTGATTCTTAGATGTAAAAAAATGGTCCACACGGTTGCAAAATATTCAAAACCTAAAATAAAAAAAACCCCATTGACCTACTGTAAGCAGCTGCTGTCAATAAAGCTAAAATATAACAGCATTTTTCTCTCTTTCTCGTTTAAAACCAGTCAGATATTCCACCAACCTCTCCATCTTTTCTCACGTAAAGCACATGCAGAAAAGACCCCCTCTGTGTGTGGATGTTTGAGTTTGGCTTCCTACTGCGGCGCACTGGTCTGGCGAGATATTGTGTTTACGACACTGACTTTCTACAATGGTACAGTCGTTTGATCCCTGCAGCTCTATCTGTAAAAAGTGGTAGGCCCAGAGTGCCAGGCTGACCTTGTCAGCAGCTGCTCCCTACATCTACATGTTTGTATGAATTCTGTTGTTGTAAACTACTTTGAACTGACTTTAAAATGAATGGAGGAGGCAACATAAATCACGCAGCGAATAATTATTCGGAAATTGCAAATACAGGCTGGGCACATCAAGACCACAGGGAGTACAGCCAACCATTAGTAAGAGTTTGTTGGTCTCACATCATCAATTTAATTAAAAATCCATTTAAGATGAAAGCCTGGGGAGAGTTTTTTCCCCCTTTTATAGAAGTCAAGACTTCAAGGCCAACAAAACAGAGTCTTGAGTTACCATTCCATGGGAATAGAAGTGAATGTGATTATTATACCCCCTGCGCCACATCCCAGCAGGTAGGAAGAGGTATAAAACTTGAATTTGGGGGGATGAAAATGGTGGATTTTCAGTGGGTTCTTTTATTCCTACCTAAAGGAACTGGAACCAATGATGACAAGAATCTGAGGGGTGTTTTAAATGATCAGGACCCTCCCTTTAAACATCCCCCCGTGGCTGACAGTTAAATCCCTCTCAAACTGAGTAGCCACAGCCCCAATACACACAGTAGCCCAAACAACACTGCAATCAGCAGTGAGTCTGTATTTATACACATTATGCCGCCCATGTCGTACATGCTAAGTTGCTAATACCCATAGCTATGAATTCATGTTAAATTATTTTAATAATTTCACCAAAACAACACTTAGTTCCAGTTTCTGTGCCATGAAATAATTTGATATAGAACCCCTGATAAATATTGTTTGGGCATATATAATATTCTAGTTTAGCTGTTTACCCCTTTCTGCCCTTCATGCTAACCTAAGCTAGCTTCATATCTGTCTTCTTAAAGAAGAGCCAGCGGACCACCACCTCACTTGCAGAGTGATCAAGTAGGCCTAAGCCAAAGATGAAAGTAGTAGTAATATTCACACATCTATCATGATTAGGTATTCATCTTTTTAACTTCATTTTTTTTTTGTTAACTTTGCTAAAGTTGTAATAGGTAATTGTTTTGAAAGAAGAGTCAGAAATCATCTAATAGACCCGTTCTCACGTGTCTGTAGGGGCATATCTGAGCTAATGTGAATGGCACCCCTAATTACACCCGAGGCAGTCTTACCGTTTTCTGATGCATCTCGCCTCCCTTTTTCCAGGTAATATTGTGAGTTTAGCAGATTAACAATCAAATCCACTGCGCAGCAACACCTAATGTGAGCATTTTTCTGCTCGATGAAAACAATACACACTCACACATCAGAAAACAACACACAATCAACCAGCCCCACTGGGAGAATAATAATGTTCACTGAGCAAAAGACAATTTCTCAGCCGAGTGCCTTTGTTTAGGAAGTTTTAAGAGATGATTATTATTTGTGCAATCATCTGAATGATAAAAGATCTGTTCCTAAATAAAAAAAAAGAAAACATTCTCCACCTTTGTTTAAATCATGCCTTTGGCATCCTTGATGTACAGATACATCGAAAGAATAGAACACCTCAGCGTGTCGATGAGTTGTGATTTCACTTCTTGCTTCGGAAAAGAGATCAACAAGGCATTAACTGGCTTTTTTTTGTGGCAAATTTCAAAAACTTCACTTACATGGGAAGCTGTGGGAAATATTAAACTGTCACATTATCTAGCCATTTTGTTTAAAAGCTCCTTCGCACACTACTGACATGTCAGCAGATTGAGCTTTTATAGACAAGACGAGCGTATTAAAATGTTCTCCAATTGGACGGATGTGAAAGGGATCGTGTTGTGGCTTGTGGGTGAACTGTATCCCATGAAATCCTCTTCTATACCGAGGTGAGTGGCTCCCCCTCCCAAGTTGTCAACATAGATAAAGATGTATAGGTCTAATGGTCCTGTAGTCAATAAAAAGCTGATGCAGACTCTTGACATTGATGTGTATTCCTTAAATGTTATGAAAATACAATATACAGAGCAACAATATGAAACTGTTGAGTCTGTTCAGTATATACATTACAGGTTTCCTGCCTTGCTAAGGGAGGATGAAAATGAACCCAACCAACCCAACCAACATGCAGAAGTTCCTCTTTGCCTGCTTTAACCTCTCCAGAACCCTTCAGAGAATAAAGATCTATTGTAAGAAATTACTATCCAAAGTGATACAAAACTTCCAAAGCCATTTAATGAGCACACATTTGTGAACACCTATGAAGTCGTGTTGCGTTTTTTTTTTCTTTTTTTCCCCCCCAAATCTGCCATCTGAATGTCACTTCAGTCCTGGGGTCACCACTAGATTTTAAATGTTGTTATAATAAAATGATGATAAAAAGGTAATCATCTGATAAACAAATGGAAATAAAGAGCCACATGACCTCCTTCTATTGTTCACTAGTGATTCCTCTTCAGTCACTTATGGAATCACGACGGTCTGCTTTAACATATTGACCCTTCGGCAGTTTGGGGTGACTCTATGTTAACCCCCCCCCCCCCTTTTTCACCAAACACAGGTGTGTAAAGATCCACAATCCTCTGAAAGGCAAAAGGGTGAGTTCATAAAGCATGTGTACAGTACATTATGCCACCTCATTTTAAAGCACTTTCATTTAACCTTTCCATATAATTGCGCAACTCCTTGCAGTCTCCCAGCTGCACGTCTTGGCACACCCACTTAATGTCCTGGCTGTGGCTTCCAGTCAGTGTGTTCACAGTGGGGTAGCTATTGTCTGAGGGGATCGTGGTGAACGTGGTGAACTTGACTCTCTTCCTCTTGGTGGTTGGGGAGTCACCTTTGCTGTCCTTTGTGATGCAGCCTGCGTCTGGTGCCCGGTGCACCTGGCTCTGCACGTTCTTTTGCACAGAGCCTCCATTCAGCAAGTGGCTGCCCTCCTCGAGGCCGCTGCTCGAGTCTATCATGGAGGTCTGCTCCTCCAGCTGAGGAGAAAGGCTGATTTGGCTCTCCAGCAGCTCCGCCTCATTCCCCAGCCACACCCAGTCGTGCGCGTGGTTCATGTTCTCCTGGCCCTCAATGGAAAGCTCCTTGTGCCGGTATTTGAGTGTGTAGGAGATGCAGTTAATAAGAAAGACCAGTATAGCGAGGCAGAAGACCCCCAGTAGGGCGTACATGCCAATCTCTAAGTCAGTGAGCCCACGAGTTGTCTGAATAAGATCATCATCGATATTCCGGCCACTGGGAAGATCTACTTGTGCAGGAAAGTCTGCAAAGTCAATTGGCATGTTCTGGCTACCATCATTTGAGAGCTTCCCCCCGTTTGGTCTGCGGATTATTGCACTTTTAGTGGTGGTCGACTCCCTCAACACCCCATCTTCTATGTCAGCGATAGAGCTGCCATAATAGTGGGTATCAAAACCGGTCCTGTCCTGGGAGGAGGACAGCCTGCCTCTGTTCTCCATGTCATCTCCGTCAGGGCTGTAGTCACTGTTCCCTCCCCGTGACCTGTCACTGTGACCAAACTTCACCTTGATATTACAGTTCCCTGCTGCCAGAATGCTGCGCCGCTTAAACTTTTGGCAAACTTCACAAACAGTCATTTCCACCCTGACCAGCAGGCCCTGACCCTCCGCCTCGGTCACGATGACAGGCCACTTCCACGAGGGGTCCTGCTGCACGGTTACCACCTCCTCATCCAGGGAGGTGGCTGTCAGGATATAGAAATCTGCGTCGTACAGGTCTAGAGGAGCCAAAGAGCCATCGCTGAACTGGAGCCAGGCACTTATCAAAGCCTCCTGTGGATGTTCGGAGGCAAGAAAAAGAGAGAGAGAGAGAGAGAGAGAGAGAGAGAGAGAGAGAGAGAGAGAGAGAGAGAGAGAGAGAGAGAGAG
>JAVQJG010087437.1:0-39163 GCA_036024015.1 Craterocephalus amniculus | reverse complement strand
GTTAAAAAACATTGCCTTTCTCAAGTATCTATGAATGAAATCTGCACGGTGTCTTTTAACTTTTCTTGCTTTTAATCTTTTCAATGATTTTGTGTTTTAATGATTTTACTGTAATTCTTCTTTTATGCTTTTAATGTTTTATGTAAAGCACTTTGAATTGGCTTGTACCTGAAAATGTGCTATAGGCCTACAAATAAACTTGCTTTGCTTTGCCTAAAGTGATGCAAAATATCTCAGAAACATATGAATCAAATATGATACATTTGGCTTCATAGGGTTAAAAGTTAATTATCTGCATCTAATAACTGACAAAAGTTCTGTTTTCAGGTGATTGAGGAGTGGTTTAGTGGCTCCGGCTCTGGTTTTGGGTCAGGGTCTGGTCAGGTATCATCCAGCCCTTTCAAAGGGGTCAGAAAAGACAGTATTTGCCCCAACTTTGTTCATTTACTGCTCCTCCTGCCACAGATTGCTGCACAGTATGAGAAACATTAAACCCGATAAGAGAGAGAGGCCATTGAGGAAATGTGCACACACGTTAATTGAACTAAAAAGTACTTTTAGTTATCTGTCCTGGCCTCATTATTAAATCTTTATACCATGCAGCTACCTCATCGGGATCTTCATGGGTCATACCTTCTTTCCATTATCCTTGTGCAGTGGTGTTTTTTGGCAGGAACTCCAGTAATGAACAAGATGAGCTTCAATGTGGTTGCAGCAGTAGCATTTGTTGGGGTAAATGTGTCTTTTTTTAGAGGCTTTTACTAACTGTGTGGGAGAAGCTCTGAATAATACACAGGTCTATTTACAGATGTTTTGCTTCATAAACAATGAATTTGGGAGCTCATCTGCTACATTTTATATGGTTTCCTTACAGTTTTTTCACCAGCTTGCATGCAGTATCCACCTTTGTTTCAATTTACCGAGCACCAAGGACAAAAATGAAGCAAACAGTGCCACGCACTCATGTTAAAGAAAGTGGAACTTCCTTTTGATGCTAAGATTTTGTGTATAAGTGCATCATGAAAAATCCTCATAATTTAAATGGGATAGACACAGCTTCAGATTAATAACACATGATATGAAAGTATTTGAACTAAATCAAAATACAGAAAGTGTTTTAAAAACTAAGTACACTTTAAGTGCCTTTGCAGTTATTAACAAAATAAATGGAAGCCGAGAACACCCCAATTTTCAGCGATGATAAAATTCTCATATGTTTTCTTATGTTCTGATACATAAAACCTTCAAATTAAAGGAGCTATGCCTGATATTACAACGGCTATTGTAGTTAGCGATAGCGGCTAATTGTTAGCTTTGGCGTGACGCTCTTGCGATGCCAAGTAGTTAAGTTTTGGAACATCCGGATTCCCATCAGCCAGTAAGAGTGTTCCCCCAGTGATCCGGACATTCCAAAAGTTAACCCCATTGGCAGAGAGAGCATCACACCAAAGCTTAAAATTAGCCGCTATCGCCAGCTAAAATGGTTGGACGTGATATTGGGTAAAGCTCCTTTAAGCATTTTCTTTTTCACATGATCGTATGCTGTACAACTAAATTCTGGTATATAAGTAAAGGGTTGCCGTGCTTGCAGGGAGTCGATGGAAATGATGGGGATCCAGGACCTGCTGGAGAGAAGGGAGAAAAGGTGAGGCTGAAGTTTCAAACCCCCCCCCTCACATTGTTACTTGTATAAACACTGAGTTCAGCCAGTGACTTTGATGCATATGAATTCAAAGCACTCCAGCTTCGACATGGGGCTTCCAAGCGGGTGATTTCTACCACGTTCACTTTTGCATGAGCCTTTTGATTTCCCCCGTGCAGGCCTCTTAGGGCAATTACACACAAACTAAGAGCCCTCGTTGCACAAAGAGCCAAGCTCTTAATGGCGGCTCGAGTGGAAAGAAGTCTGAGTTCCGCAGCTGAGCACCACTGCTTTTAATGCAAACAGGGAACAAACCAGCCTGTCTCGAGTCAACACTGTAGCTAATTTAATTTCATTACCTTTCATTTGTTAATAGGGAGAGTCTGGTGTGAGCGGGCAACCAGGAGCAGAGGTAAGATCTGTTTGCTGCTTATTTGCCTGCATAATGAAGCATCATTACCATATTAGCAGTAATTATTATGCCGGCGTTCTCATCTTGTGTTGTAGTAATTTGTGTCTCTGAACCTGGGAGGGGGGTCTCCATGTTTCAGTTCAGTTGTTTAATTTAACAACCAAACTAGAATATGAACAATTTGCAACATTTTGGATTCATCTATTTCAGGGCGACCAGGGCGCGCCAGGATTTCCAGGTCTGCCGGGATCACCAGGTCCAGAAGGGCAGCCAGGACCCAGGGGTCCACCTGGCCCTCCTGGGCCCCCAGGACCCTTAGGGAGAGGCTATGCCCCTGTGTTTGCAGTAGGTGTCCAACACCAGTGTGATATTAGCCAGCATCAGCTCTATTTGTTGTTTTGATGTACAACATTAAGTGACCAGACAGGTCATGGAAACCATGGAAACCACGGCTATAACTACCTCTCAAGGGACGAGCCTGTAAACAGAATAACATGAAGTGATGCCATAATACTGTATACAGTTTTCTAGATTGTTTAATTGAAACACAAATGTCAGCCCCACACAGCAGGAGTGAGAGCACAAGAGGAACAAACCCTTTGATTTAAATGATTTCCCAGGCAGCGGGAGGCAGGGTTATGAGATACTTTAGGTGAACCATTTAATCATGTTTGTTTCTTTTTCCTTTGGAGGATTTGGAAGGATCTGGGATGCTGGATGAGTTTGGGCTCACATCATTTAAAGATCAGCAGGTACAGAATGACTATGTCCCATCCTCATTTAATAAAAAGACAGCACAAACAGCTGCTATTGCCCCGTACAATATTTAATCGGTTTATTTTTATAGGGTCCTCCAGGAATTCCAGGCCTCCCAGGACCCGAGGTAAGATATTTGTATACGTCAGCATATTAAACATATCTGCAAACCTCCCTTAAAAGAAAGTTTGGTGTTAGGTTTGTGGTCAGGTTGGGGTACGAGGAAGCCTAGAGGAAATGAACACACTATTTGAAGTATATTTCTCCCCACACACAGCTACACATCTATTTCAAAGATTTCTCTCACTTTATTATGTCTCTTTCATGCCTGTGACAGGGTCTTCCAGGAGAGCCAGGGCAGAAGGTGAGTCTGCTGTCAGGTTTTTCTCCCTGCCATCCCTCTTTTATGCTTCTCAAGATGTTAAAGATATCTCAGCACAAATCAGACAAGCTTCTTAAAAGTCTTGAGCCTTTGGGTCATTAAAAAGCTCTTTAGTGAAAGACCTCATGCTGAAGAGCGATATCAGTTTGGGGCAGCGTGCTGTTTAAGAGGATTGGGATGTTGTCCTCTAACAAGTTCACAGTTTGCTTTGTTGTGTATTACAATCCACTGCAGCAATGTTTCAGAGAAACGTATCTGTGTAAGGAAGGGAGAGGCTTTTTTATTTTTTTTATTTCTACATGATAACACAGGGTTCATGTTGGCGGCGCTTGCTGACCCTGTTTCCTGATGGTTTCCGCAGGGGGAGCCCGGCGTTAAAGGGCAACAAGGGACTCCAGGTTTGGATGGACTAAAAGGGACTCAGGTTCGTATTATCCAGGCTTCTGAATGGATATTTAATCTGCAATGTGTTTTTGAAGAGCAATGGCTCAGTACTGACATTAGTGTGGAGGGGAATAAAAGTGATGGAAATATGTTGAAAGTTGATTCACAAAGTTTTTGCCTCAAAGTTTTGATAATCTCAGTTTATCAATGATACTGAGGATAGTCCTACAACCTGCCAGTTAGGAAGAAAGTGTTAAATTTATTGTTGATTTGTGTATCTTGTCCCCTTCAGGGACCGAAAGGGGACAGAGGTGATCCAGGACAAAAGGTGAAATCATCACTATTGGCGGCTGTTTCAACGGGGGTTTCGATAAAAGAAGTGCTAAACCGTTGGACTTATTTTTCAGGGAGAGGCTGGAAGAGATGGATTTAGTCCACCTGGTCCTCCAGGACCACCTGGACCACCAGGACCCATTATCAACCTGCAGGATGTAAGTACCATCAGATCACGGCTCATTAAGGGCAGCGTTTTGCCAGGCTAACACTCTACTAGCCTCTTACATGGTGAGAATTTGCCGTCTCCAGCTCTGGTGCTCTGTATTCCCCCCAACAAATTCCCCCATTTGTCTTTTCAGCTTCTCCAAAATGATACAGACGGTTCCTTCAACTTCTCAGGGATATTTGAAGCTCAGGGATCTACTGTGAGTATCAGCCAAAAAAGCATTTTTTTCTACACCAAATAGTCTTGTTAGAAACAGCTGATTTAGCATGCAGCTTATTTTTGTAATTATGTGTAATTTGCAACATGTTTGCAGGGACCTAAGGGTCCAAAGGGTGACATGGGATTGCCAGGTGTGCATGGACCTCCAGGACTGAAAGTGAGATGAACACATATTGCAACTGGCACAGAATAGCTTGGATATTTGTGCACACTGAACTGTCAATTTCCACTCATTCTTCCAAATAAACAAGCAGTAGAAGTTAATATTTGCTTTGGTTTTGCTGGTTTGTTTTCATGCAGGGTGAAAAGGGTGAGCCAGGATTTATCATTGCAGCAAATGGCTCCATGGTGTCTGGCTTGCCTGGCCACATAGGAATGAAGGTAACATTTCCTGTTATTGCCTTCACATTCACCCACTTCCCTAAAAAAAAGTATTTTCATGTGGTATTACTCAAGATAATAGATGTATGCAAGATCTCTGGGATTTACCTAGATGTGAGCAGTAAATCGCAGCACAAATGAATGTATCCTTGTTGGCAGGGAGAGAACGGCTTTCCTGGACCCCCTGGGATTCCTGTAAGTCTACTTCACAAGGAACGAAAACAACTTTTCAGCAGTTTGAAGGCCATTAAATCATACACTCTCTGCTGCTATGGATAGTTTATGCATTACATGTATTGAAAACTTCCAGTTAGTCACTCTTTTTCTTTGCTGACAGGGGCCAATGGGACCACCGGGGATTAAAGGAGAATTTGGTTTACCTGGACGACCAGTACGTACCATGAGGTTAAAACATGATTTAAAGGAGAGAAAAAAGCTCCATAAATGAATTTCTAGATCTCTAACCTTTAACAATTGGATTTTTGCTTAAGATATAATATACATGTTATATACTATATATTGCCTCTGTTATATTCTTATACCATTAAAATAGACATTGACTCATGCAATTTGCATTTTTATAGGTTTAAACTTTTAATTAATGCATAGATGCAATAAATTAATAACAAAGATATCCCTGTGTCTCTGTGTAGGGTCGACCTGGTCTGATGGGTCCTAAAGGAGAGAAAGGAGACCCTCGAGGACTACCGGTAAGTCAAATACCTGCATGACAATGACAGCACATGTGAAAAACACTGCAGCTGTTTGGATATGGAGCACACATGATGCTGATTGTTAATGTGCAAAAGGAAGTATATTTAGATTTCTATCATTTGTTTATAGTGTAAATGGTGTGGTTGTTTCCTCCTTTTCATTCTCTGTTAGAAGTTGACATTTTTTAAAACTCGTCTTCTCAGGGACCTCCAGGCCCTCCTGGACCTCCAGGTCGCCCAGGAATGTTCAACTGCCCCAAAGGAGTAAAGACACATATATTCATTTTCAGTCTTCATTTTTCAGCTTTATTTCATATTTTATATGCTCACATCCTCTCCTCTCTCTTCTCCTGGTTTCTGAAGACAGTGTTCCCAATTCCTCCCAGACCCCACTGCAAAATGCCTGTAGGTTTCTGATTGCGATGATCGTGTTTGTGCCAATGAAACATGTTAGAATTACAGCCTGATTACCGCCGCTTTATTAGAGAAATAAGAATCTAGAATATGTATTTCCTGGAATTCGATGGCTCATTCTGGGCATGTCTGTAAGGCCAGAATGCCTCTTTCATTTTCCATGACATGGGTTTATAAATGAGGTCTTCAGAGTGTGGGATGAGTCCTCTTAAAGCATCCATCAAACATCATCTGCCTGCTCATTAATTCACATTTGTGGCCTCCAGTAAAGAAAGATCGTTGTTTTTGTTCTTGTTTTTTAATCCATCCAATTCACCCCCTTTCTCTCACAACGTCTCCAAAGATAACCTGCATGTTACTCTTTGTGACACTGGTGCCAACTTTGACCTTTTATTACTCAGAACCTTTTGAGGATGATTCCAAAATATTCCTGCATGCTGCATGTCAGGCCTGGAAAGGTGAAGGCTCGCTGCCAAGAAATAATCGAGGTAGAAATGAAATCACATTCACTAAAAATCTTCATGAGTCTGCATTTGCATGGTGATTAATACATTAACATTGCCGACTGCATGGCTGTTACTTGGTAAAGTGAGGAGTTTGTCCTACTCAGCCAGCATTGTGTCACCGACAGCTGTTTCTGTTTTTGCTTTCTTTATTTCAGCTTAATCCAAATGGAACAGTCATAGCTGGTAGGTTGGATCACCTTTAACGACCTTTGAACTTAACAAAATGTAATTGTAATATAATCTTAGTCGCAGTGTAACTCCACTCAGCTTATGTGTGCCTTTTTGTCTCCAAGGAAACTGCCAATCTGGACCAAAAGGAGAGAAGGGTGAGCGAGGCCTTCCTGGGGTTCCAGCTCCACCAAGTGAGTCAACTATTTACTGAGTCATTTTAAGACATTATTTGGTGTTTCAGTGCTTCTTTTAAAAAAGAGACATAAACGAAGGAGTAGATCTAGCTGAGTTTTTAAATGCAAGCACCCTGCTGTGATCCAATCAACTACCGTAGTTTTAGTTTAGGAATACTTTACAACATCATTAAGAGTGCAAATGTGATTTAACTTCCCCTGCTTCTTTTTCTGTTTCAGGCACATTTATTCCGAGAAGAGGCTGGGTATGTTTCTCACGGGAGCTTTTTTCATTTTTTTTTTCATTTTTAATCTTTCATGTTCTTGTACTTATTGATTTATTTTACTTATATATATATATAAGGAAAATATAAATATTCAGTTATATGTGTGTGTATTTGCCTCTGTGTGCATTAACAGGGGTTTAGAGGCGACCAAGGGATCAGAGGGGATAAAGGACAAAAGGGAGAAGCCGGGTATCCAGGGCAACCAGGTATCCCTGGGAGATCAGGACTGGTGGTGAGTTCAAAGTTAGTTTTTTTTAAAATCCATTTATTTATTTTTGGCATCTTTTTAAAAGAAAATGAAGCAGTGAGTAATTTCTTTGCAATCTGTTCCAGGGGCCCAAAGGGGATTCAGTGCTTGGTCCTCCAGGCCACCCAGGTGCCCCAGGCCCACCTGGTGTTCCAGGCTTTGGCAGATCCGGTCCTGTTGGACCCCCTGGGCCCCCTGGCCCTCCGGGGCCAGTTGGGTTGCCCTTCAGATATGGTTCAGGTATTCTTTAAACGTACAGCTACAGTGCAGCGGTGGCCAATCACACAGTTAACTGATCAGATATATCAGTTAGCTCAACTGAAATTAACTGGTTGGATGGTGTCAACTTCTTGTTGTGGCAGGCCTGACCATTGCTGGTCCTCCAGGACCTCCAGGACCACCTGGACCCCCTGGTGCTTCAAGTAACACAGCAGCTGTAAGTTAATATATCCCTTCAAAAGTTATCATTCCTAAAACACAACGAGGCAACAGAACTTAGGAATTAAACTAGTAGACTTCTGCAACCACAAGTTCTACATGAATACTTTTGGGGTCATAGTGAAGGGAACACTGTTTGTTAAGATATTAGTATATGTGGTACTCGTGAGGAATAAAAAAAGATGGCGCATAGCACAAATGTGTTGTGTGTTGTCCAGGATCTGTGGGTAGTAGGGTTGTCAAGATACAAACATTTCAAACTCGATTCTGATTCTAAGGATGGTACTCGATACTCATTGTTATTTTCGATACTATTGGGAGAATTTTTTTTTTTTCTTCTATCTATCAATCTAAGCAATAAAACAATAATCTATAGCTACAGGAAAAGGTTTAGGCAGAGATAAATACTTCTCTGATTGTTTGCTCATTGTGGTGCTAAAAATACTAAACTAAAAGAAACAACTTCAACCACTAGTTTGTAAATAAGTTCACTATTTGTTGGTGACCACCTTTTTATGCACAATATGAGGGAAGAGATCACATAAACAACAAAACTTATTAAGTAGTTTTAAACTAGATTTTTTTAATGAACCATCTGATGCATAGATTATAAATAAAAAGCTAGGATTTTTTTCACATACAATGTTTGATTTCCACAGACATGTACAATGATATTTTTCTTGATTTTTTATATTTTTTCAATTTTACTTTGCTTATATGTATTCTATAAAATATCTTCAAGATAGTAGTCGACATTTCTTTGCTAATCTGCTGTATCTGTCATTTGATGTGTAAGTTATGTTGTCTCGCTTGCCACAGCCTTTTCTTCTGCTTAGAATAACAATTACTAAAGTTTCTCTTCCCCATACTTTATAGTATGCCAGTACTTTTTCTTCCTAGTTGGTATTTACTATCAGAAAAACAGACCATTTTTTTTACATTTTTTACTGACATTTTAAGCTTTTCCTTATCAAAATTCCCCTTAAATTCTCCAAACTGAGAGCACTCTAACACTAACTTCACACCAATCGTTATTTTACCTCATTCATTATCACACACAATCACTTCAGTGATTCATACACTTGTTTTCAGCTGAAAACCTTTTCGACTCGAGATGGTATGATGCAGCAAACCGTCAGGGATGCAGAGGGGACTCTGACGTACGTCACCGAAACAGGAAGCCTCTTCCTCAAGGTTTCCCAGGGATGGAAAGAGATACAGGTAATAACTTATGATGCAAATTGGTAAAGATAATCTAAACTCATAGATTTGTCTGATTTGTTCAGTGTTGATGATAAATTTAAAAGCTGTGTTATTAAAAAGAAGTATCTATCAGCCATCACAAGTGAATGACTGATTCTTTCATTCTGGTTTTTGTGAAACGCTCCCTTGCTGTGAATCAGTTGGGAGCATTCTGAAGGTGAAATGTCCTGCCTTTTTGAGAGGATGATTAATGATGTTCTGCCCAGCGTGCAGCAGCCTCCATTTATAAAAATCAAGGACCTTTTATGAAATACTGTTGTGTGATGTGAAGTCTTTCCACAGAGCAATTTCTGAATCACATTGGAGCTGTTGATTTAACTCAACACAATCAATTATTTAGGTTTTATAATGTAACAAACTAAATGTTTTCTGGCACATTGACAGTTTCTGACTTTTTGGAGCTTAATGCAACATCTGGTTTAGATTTTTCTGCTCTGTCCTTACAGCTTGGCAGCCTGATATACCTCTCCAGTAACATCATCCCGCAAGATGAGGTAGTTAGTGTGCATTACTAGAACTTTTCACTTTGTAAATGGAGGCATAATAATCATATTTGCTTTATTCATTCAGCCTCAGGTTGCATATCATGTTAGAGGAGACACAATGCAAAGAATCCCTTCAGCCAAAAACAGGGTGAGTTTTTCTAAGACTGTAAACAAGATTGTATCAGTGCAGATTAACATCTTTTTTTAAAAATTTTATTCCTTAAATCCAGATTTTAAAATTCTGTTGCTTATTCTCTTTCAAGCTCAACTTGGTCGCTTTAAATCAGCCGCACTCTGGAGACATGATGGGGCTGGACATGGTTGACCGGATGTGCTACGAGCAGGCCAAAGCCATGGGTTTGCCCCCCAACTACCGCGCCTTCATGTCATCCCACAAGCAAGACCTGGTCCACGTTGTCTACCCGGGATTCCGGGATACCCTCCCAGTGACCAACCTCAGGGTGAGCCTGCTGTTTTCTGCTGTCAGACTAACTGAGCCTCCATCAAACCTTAAAAGTGTTTTTCCTGAATCTTCGTCATGCGCTGTTTGTTGCCACAGGGAGACATGATGTTCAGCAACTGGCGGTCGATTTTCAAAGGCAACGGGGGGCCAATCAGCGGCAGGATACCCATTTACTCCTTCGATGGACGCAATGTTTTAGCTGACCCTTTCTGGTGGGTGCACTTGATTCGCTGCTTATTTCTTATTTCTATGTCTGTTTTTGTCGGCAGCAGTGTGATGTGTTGCTTTCTTTTTATTCCTCCTCCGCCTCAGGCCTCAGAAAAGCATGTGGCACGGTTCAAGCAACAGGGGCGTCCGAGTGGTGGACAAACACTGTGAGACGTGGCGGGCGGATGACATCTCCGTCATGGGCCAGTCCTCCTCCCTGACCTCAGGTCTGCTCCTGGGCCAGCAGACGCGGAGCTGTTCCAACGAGTACATCATCCTTTGCATCGAGACCCATAAAACTTACTGACCCCGTCCTCACCAACGAACCCCGGCCTCACCGTCGTAGATCAAAAAGCACTCTCGGAAAAGATTTACATATGTCGCTTTTGGCGCATCTTTGAAGTTGCGTGTAACATTTTGTTGTTGTTTTCCATCGGGACTTGCCACTCGCTCCTCATCTGGCGTTGCTCTATTTATGAGGAGGGAGGCTTTAACTCGATCCTGACAGCAGCGCAAGGTCTCTTCTGACGAGGTAAGATCAGGTGGAGTTGTTGCTGTGAAAGTGGAATCAAGTTCCTAACAAAGGAGAAATGAGTTCAAAGATTTCAAACCTGGTGGCACATATTGGGATGTACATAAAACAGAGAGGTTGATTGTTTTGCTTTTGAGAGTATGCAAAGATCCTGAAAACCATATGGTGATGAAATGATACATGCAGCATCTTTTTATGGAGAAGTGGTTTCGGGTGCAAACGGACACATCCGTCTCACACAGATAGCTTTTCTTTCCCCTCCTGAAGTGGAAAAATGCTTGTTTGTTCTTCTGAACTCGAACAGAGACTGAGAACGGCTGTGGGATCCTGCACCTCTCCCAAAAACGTGGACGTCCAAAGACCTTTTCTGATAAACGCAAAAGAAGCTAGTTTGTTTTTGTTTACAAGTCGTCTTGAAAGTATTTCTAAATCATCTCCATGTTTTTCAGGAAAAAAAAAACCATGTTTCTCTCTGTCGAAAGTTGGAACCTTATTTTGTCCGGCTATCAAAGGGAAGACCAGACAACCAGTTTTGCCACCAAAGTCTTTTTAGATGCACTGTATTTCTTTTTTTTTCTAAAGTTTCCTATTTCGATATTTTTGAGCGCGTTTTGTTGCATCTTTTCATCCATGTTGGTAATCACACTTCAGCAGCTCTTTCACTCAATAGGCTTATTTAATTTAAATACAATGATTTATTTATACTGTCACAGCACATAACATCAAATCAGATGATTCAATTTAAGAATGTAATTTATCGTTTGTCTAGTGGCTGTTCTTGTTTTCCTCTTGTCCTCTTTTGTACGTTGTCCTTTTAAGTTAAGTTTGGAGAATTCCTCTGAATGTTGACTCTGACCTCTGATAGTCTGATCTAAATTCTACCGGCTATAAAAGTGACATTTGAATCAAGTAACACAATTTAGTGTTTGGTTTAAAAAAACAAAATATCAGCAGTCAAAAGTAAGAGCACATGTTTTGTATAAATACTGGTGCTTTGTTGAATAAAGATTTCTCTTTTCATAACGTCTTATTTCATTGTGAGTATAATTGAAAAGAAAGTCATTGGCTTCCATAAAACATGTTTTATTATTAAGAGAAGAAGAACAATTACAACAAAAAAATCACAAGATGAGTGAATGTTTTTTTTTTTTTGTTTAAAATATTTTATTGTCAGGTCCATTAAAGATTTTTAAAAGTTATATGAAATTAAATAACAAACCTAAAGTTTAATAAATAAAGTTAAGGTTTATAGCCAACACTTCTAGTAAATCATTCAAATTACCCTGTTAAACCCAGAAAAATTGTATGATGAGTGGTGCATCGTTCCAAAGAGGTTTTCATATTATCCCGAAAGGGATTTTTTTTTAAGTGAAGCCTGAAACATTTTCCATTTTTGCTATCTGCCATCTTTTTTCCTTCCTAGCAGCACATATACTGATATTTATACAAGGTGATGTTCATGCAGGTGAAACAGGATTTCTGAAATACAAACTGAAATCCATCAAGTACACACCCATGATCAAAACCTTTGAGATTATTTACCATTAAGGCTAATGGGAAAGTGTATCAAAACTTTTGACTACAATTTTACACATTTTGGGGAGAGGTCTAAAAAAATAGGAACAGTACTCGACTGATCCATACCAGAGCTGATGACATTCATCTTTATGTGGACAGTAGAAGAAATGGCAAAGAATTGAATGACATATAGCTAACAGCAGCACTACACTGCTATACCACCACCTCTACTCTAACACATCCCAAAGATTCTCTGTGGGGTTAAGGTATGGACTCTGTGGTGGCCAAGCCATGTGCCAGAACTGTGTCTCATGCTCCTCTGGACCACTCTTTTACACACTGGACTATGCATCTGTCATCTGTACAGTACAAGGCATGATGGCTGCATGACTTCATCTGCCTCTCCTCTTCCCCTACTGCTACTTTCACTCTGAAACACAGTAAATCTGGACTCATCAGACCACCTTCTGTCATTGCTCCGGCTGTTGCTGAATGATGGCTTAGAATGGGGAGAAGACGACAACAGGTGAGCCCACAGGTTAGTATTCCAAACAAGAGTGATCCTTAGAAAAAGAACTCACCTTAACTGACCAGAGTTTTCCTGATGTAGATGAAATGTTGTATTTCCAAAGGAGATTGGTGGAGGCAGTGCAGAGTAGCAGGCTGACAGGTGGGCAAAGTGATGGGTGGGGATTATTTCTACTGAGGTTTAAAGGCACGTGGCTGCTTGAATCCAAAGTTACTACTGAAACCAGACAGCCAGAAGTGAGGGAGAAAAAAATAACAGGATCAATTCAAATTTTTTGTTTCTAAAGACAAGGCAAGACAGCATGAAAGTAGACAAAGTGGAACGAACTGAGGAGCAGACCCAGGCTCAAGAGAAGGAGGCTGTGGGCTCAGTCAGGGGTGGGTTGACTGAGACATCAATCAGCACCAGTAAGTAAGTCAGGAGCATTTATTTGTACCATGCTTTTCACAGAATAAAGTGATTTACAATAAAATAAATAAAAAGAAACCACAGCCAAGGCAAGTCAGGAGGAAAAGAACATGAGGGCAGCCTACTGTACAAATGTCAACTGTATGTGTCAGACTGGTCAAACTGTGGTTGCAGTTTTTTATTCCAACCAAACTGCAGCACACCAGATTTTTCTCATCTCATCAATTCTTCATGTTAAGACTGGATTGACTTGAAGAGATGAGTGGAATCCGGTGTGCTGCTGTTTGGTTGGAATTAGAACCTGCAGCCACACGGCCCTTTCTGGAACCAGTTTAATGCCTTTGAATGGTGGTCAGAGAGACCATTGCCATGGTTTGGCAGCAATTTTTCTATCACTTACCATCTCATTTCTTTCAGTCTGGGATGTGATATGCGCTGCATCTTTTAGCCAGTAGGTGTAGTAAGCATCCAGGTGTGAGGTCTGAAAAAACATTTTGTCTAAAAATAGCTCCCAAAACAAATTTTTCCTTCCCAAAGTCTGATGTCCAAAGAGAAACAGTTGAAACCTTATGTGACCTGCACTTTGTACTTAGCTGAGTGTACAAAGCATAGCAGCCCAAGAAGAACACTACTGTTCACAAGACTACGTTATGACGACCTTACAGGTACTATATGTGCTATTTTTCTCTCATATTGACAATATTGGTAAAATTCAAACCATTTTGCACTTTTTTTGTAGATTTGACTGAAAGTGATAATCGTTTAAACTTTTATTTTCAGATCTTGAATGTGCTTCTCTTGACTGCGGCAGCAGCTTATGGCCAGTCGTACCACATTGGTAGTTGCCCAGATCCAACAACGCAAGAAAACTTTAACGTAACAAAGGTAAAATAATGAATTGCTGTTTTCTGTGTGCACTATTTCTGTGTGCAAACTGCTTTACCCCCTTCGTTCACCTGAATGGTTTCAAGTTTGTTTGTTTTTTAACTCATATGAACACTTGTTTGTGGAACTGGTATCTTATTTAATGATTTTTTTTTCTTATTTAGTATATGGGCACCTGGTATGAACTACAGAAGCTCCCAGCTATGTTTGAAAAAGGAACATGTATCCAAGCCACTTACAGTCTTCTCCCTGATGGGACTGTCAGAGTTCACAATGAAGAGCTTTTGTAAGGTTTAACAGTCCTGTTTAACATAAAACTATTCTCAATCCATCCACCATACTCTCTCTTTATCAGACTATATGAATAAATATGAGTGCTTTCTTCGTCTTTCCACAGGTCTGATGGGACAATCAATGCAATTGTGGGAGTTGCCAAAGTGAAAGATCCTTCTAAACCTGCCATCCTTAGTGTTCGCTTCTTTAAAGGTATGAAAAGAATTTTATAGAGCTTGTCTGGTTTGTATTTCCAACAGATTACCTCTAACTATGTATACTTCTATATGCAGGTGTTCCTGAATCTCCATACAAGGTTCTTTCTACGGATTACCAGTCCTATGCTCTGGTGTACTCCTGCAGCAACTTCTTTGGACTGTTTTATGTCGACTTTGCTTGGATTCTGGCTCGATCTCGAACTGTGTCCGAGGACAAAATTAGCCACTTGCGTGACAAGATGGCAGAGGCTGGTGTAGATGTAAATCGTCTCATAGTCGCAAACCAGACTGCTTGTGAAGGTTACGGATGGCAAGGCAGTGCAGTGGAAATGTGAACAAGGAAGTTAGTAGCTGTCCAGACTGCAAATGAAACTATTATGTGATGTGAATCCAAATAAACATTGTAATATATGGTATTATGTTGTAAGTTTTAGCTTTAGAATTGCTGATTCAATTGTCAAATGATGCACAGGTTTACATCTTTCTTTGCAGTGTGAAATAAAATTTGTTTGCACCATTCGGGGAACCCTGATCTCAAAACGTTGCAGTCCTGCAAGTCTTAGACGTTTACCTGCTCCAACGCACCTGATTCAAATAAAGACATGATCTTAATGCATGTAGCACCACCAAGAATATGGTGAGGGGCCCAAAACCTGTTATTGCTACTTGCTGCCGGTTTAATCAGAAAAGGTTCAGTGTTCAATAAAAACCTCAAAAAGAAGCAGATCACCTGGTCGTTGTGAACAATCGCATGCATAAAACAAACAATGCTGCTGTCCACTGCACTAAAGGAGACAGATGGATCACCTGCTTCGCTTGGAGCATATAATTAAATAAATGATTAAACACAAAATCTTAACAAATTAATGGCGTTCTTTGAAGAAAACCCATGTCAAACCTTATGGAAAAATTAAATGCAAACTGAAATTGTGCCATTTTTAGGCTGCCTGTAATTTGAACCCTGACTATTCCCCACAAGAGTCATTTTGTCACTAAATTCATAAACGTATTCTGTAAAGTTAAGGAAACCTGCTTTGCTCCTTCCAGTGCTGAAGTCAAACTAAGGGTGATATTCTGTTAATGATGGACAAAGAACAGAACAAGGGAATTGCTTGAAATTTCTGTCTGACTCAAGACTTTTAGGTGTGTAACATTCAGTCTTTACCTATTAGATTCTCTGAACTGCTTTTTCAGTTGATTCATATTGAAATAAAAGGTCTGTCAATAACTGAGTTTCTTACTGACTACTGACTACTGTAGCTTTAATATCCACAATCCCATCATTGTAACTTTCTCTGTACTGTCATTGTTTCCTCTTTTCCACAACCAAAAGAGCACATATTATCTAGACCATTCCCAGGCAAAGTTCTATAACATTATCCTAGAACTACATAACATGGTGAGATAACAAACGGTCATAAGTAAACACGCGGTTATATTCTCTCACTTAGTTTTAATCTACAGTTTTCCTATCCTTCTGGGGTAAAGCAGATAATCCTCTTTTGTAGGCTACAGGTATAGATGTCCTTGCTGACTGTTAAATGTGGTCTTTGTTGTGCATGTGAGCAGGGGCCAGTCTCATAACCACTTGTGTATAGAGCTCTATAGGGAAGGATACATCACAAGTGGTCAAAAGGAGAAAGTTCATTTGAGCTGAAATACTCTTAGGAAAAAATCTTAGGGATACTTGGTTTATTTAAATCATGCTGAATTTGGAAACGTATATGATTGTAAATCTTTGAAATAAAAAGTCGTTTTGTTTAGCGATGCTTTTATTCTGAAGACGCCTTCCTGGCAGTACCTCGGAGTGCGGACAATTGTATAACCAATGTGTATAACCAGCAGAGCAACAGAATGGCGACAGTTACAAGTGCGACGTTTTGTTTCCCTCTCAGAAAAATGTTCTTTTTATTATTTCTCGCTTCACTCTCGTGTCTACCATTTTGTTCACCCGCTGACAGAAATGATAGACCTATAATTGGTGAGTTTATTAACGTGTTATTTACTACACGGGGTTAAGCAAGCTAACAGACAGAAGGACACGCAGTAGGCTACTAAGTCACAGACTAAATCTGCTAAATAACGAAACTATTTCCTTTTATTTTTGTCTGAAAAGGAGTTCTGGCTCAGGAGGTTTCCTCACCGAAACAAGGCCAAACAGCTTACATTGCTGCCTCTTATGTCAAGTTTCTGGAGGCTGCGGGAGCCCGAGTCGTACCTGTGATGTGAGTTATAGCAAAACTGTTATCAGATCACGTATTTGTGCAACGCCATGTTTGTTTACAAAATTGATCTAAACTTGATTTTACCTTTGTGATTTGTGCAGGATTAACCAGACCCTGGAGGAGAACAAGACTCTATTTAACTCTATTAATGGGTAAAAACGGTCTTACACATAGAGCTTTTGTATATTGCGTTGAATTCTCAATGATAGATATTTAAAAAAAAACACAGTTGTATAACTAAAAACTATGAGTGCAATATTACAGTCAGCTATGATGTTGTGTTTCCAATTATTAAATTTATGCTGTTTTTATTTCTACAAAATAATATGAATCCATGTTAATATGATTTTTAAAAATAATATTATTGAAAAAGTTTATCAAATAGTTTGGATTTTATTGAACTAAACTGTCAACAATGGGATATGATGTCTTTCTTTTGTCAATCAGTCTCAGATTAATTTAGGACACTAAATATACTGCAGAGCAGACATTCATATGACTGGCAAAGACTATGTGACATTGAGTAAGCACAGTTTAATAATTAAAAACTCAATTTAACAAAATATTTTACACTGAAATGATCACCTCAGTCTCTCACTAGCCAGCAAATCTGTAAACTTCTCTTTATTTTTCCAAATGTAACTCAGTTTCTGTGTGTTCTTTCTCTGACAGAATCTTGTACCCGGGTGGCGGCGTTAGTATCACCTCATCTGGTTATGAAAGGGCGGCAAAAATCTTCTATGAGCTTGCCATTGAGGTAAAAGTGTAAAATAGGTTGAGTTATATGACAGTCTGACCATATTAGAGTGTGTCACAATGAATTTTTAATGTCTCAGGCAAACAAGAGAGGCGACTATTTTCCTGTTTGGGGCACCTGTCTTGGATTTGAGCAGTTGACGTACTTGACGAGTGGGAAGTTTTTACTGTCGCACACCAATACGAGCGGCGTGGCATTGCCTCTGAACTTCACTGAAGGTGGGTCTTTGCGTTGATAGACTCTGTCAGAGAATTGATATTGTCAGATACTGTTAACTCGTTTTTATTTCAGCCATATTAACTGAGGGCTTAATTGTTAGAAGATTTTTGTTAACATGACCAAACTCGTCTGTTTTGGGGTCTCAGGCCTGATATAATTTTGTAAACCCAGGACTCACAAAACTCTGAACACCTGACCTCTAACCGATGCCGACTATCCGCTTGGTGTGTTGCAACCCTTTAAAGGAGCATTACGTGACTTTCTGACCATAAAAATATGCATTCTGACTCATTTTGTTGGCAGAGGGACATTTATTGCAGTGCTGGAGCAGTCATGTTAAGCCTGGCCTCACACTAGTTGTCTTGAACTCGTTGATTGATTGAACTGGTTGATCCCAAAGAATGTTTATTTCAATTCAGCTTTATATGTATAGCGTCATTCGTAACAAAGTCATCTCAAGGCACTTCACAGACAATCAGTTTAAGCCAATCTGATTGTCATACATTCACATATACAAGCCAATTCATAACAGATATCAGATGTAAGGAAACCACAGACTGTATCCAATAGAGTCTTCGATCAATCCCCTTCTGAGCTGCTTCAGGCGACGGTGGGGTGGAAAAACTCCCTTTTAACAGGAAGGAAAAACCTCCAACAGAACCTGGCTTGGGAAGGGCGGCCATCTGCCTCGACCGATTTGGGGTGAGGATGAAAAGCCCTGAAGAATGAAAGAGGACATGTTTATTTGACAAATTTTTATATATAGAGCTAAATATATATTTACCTTTTTTAGGTTAAAAGACACAGAAACTTTGGACTAAGGACATTATGTTCAGGAAGACTTGGGTGGAGACGGGTGGGGGAGTTAACTTTATCCTTATCTTTGTGTTGGTGTGATTGTGTGTTTGAGTTTGTGTGTGAGTTTATGTATGAAAAAAATGATATTTATGTTTTTGTTTTGTTATATTTGTTGTATGAAGGCTGTTTTAATTCTCTTTTATGCGTACATTTTTTTAAATATGTAAAGCACTTTGAGTTGCATAGACCTGAAATGTGCTTTATAAATATAAACATTTGAATTTGACATTATCAGGAGAAGAGGGGGAGAAACAAAGGGACAGAGAAGGAAATTAGACGAGATTCCACAAGACACTTACTTTTACTGGCTCTGAAAAGAGGCAGGATACAAGGCGGATGACGTTGTCAATGGCCGCCTTAAAGTTCAATAGTGCTACTTTAAGAGCTCAAAATGGCTTTAAATAAAACAAAACCTGGATTTCATGTAATAAAATTAAATAATTGCCAAAATGCCAAATCATTTTTGCAACAGCATCACATTACCTCAAACGTTTCTTCCCCAAAAAAGCCTATTTTGGTCTGATTGGCCAGCGTTTCACACACCACTTCTTAGATGCCTCAGAGTCCCATAGTAGTCACTAGTTTAAAAATAGTTGTCCAGGAAATTCTACATTTTTAATTATCATTATCGAAACCTACAAAATCACCTTTTTTGTTATATGGACAAGTACAAGATTCAGGACTGATCTTGTAAAAACTCTTAAACATCAAATTTGATATTAGGAACTCAAGTTTTTTATTGAAAGCTAAAGTATTGTTTGAAAAATGATTGATGTAGGATTCCAATCTGCTCTCAATCCAGATATGAAGCACAGCAGGATGTTTAAAGGTTTCCCTTCTGACTTGATAGCCGCCCTAGCTTCGGAGCCGCTCACAGAAAACTCACACCAGTGGAGTTTGGAAACGTCGGTATGTCTTTCATTTGTGATTGGATGAGAGAAGACTTCAGTCACCAATAGCTTTTTCATAGTGTTAAAGCAAAAGCAAAATGATAAAATTACCTTTTCTGACATCTCTGCTCTGTGTCTGTCAGACTTACGACACAAATGAGGAGCTGAGGACATTTTACAAAGTTCTCTCTACCAACACAGACGGAAACATAGAGTTTGTATCAACAATGGAAGGTAGATGCAACACAAAATTATTCTCTCATTAGAGTGAAAGTTGACTTTAATGTGTTTTAATGAGCATACCTTTTTTCTCTCTGCTGGACAGCCTATAATTATCCAATCTATGGGACGCAGTGGCATCCAGAGAAGAATGCGTTTGAATGGATGAGGCCATACATTCCTCATTCACCATCAGCAGTGAAAACAACCTTCTACATGGCTGAATTCTTTGTCAGTGAAGGTATGAAAGCAGAGCTGTTTTTGGCTTCTTGATGTTCAGAATCTTTTGCAGCTACTCACCTCTGGTGTGATTCGTAAAGTTGTCATCGTTGTCTCTCCATGCAGCGAGGAAAAGCTTTCACAGATTTGCATCTCAGGAGGAGGAGAACAAAGCTCTGATTTACAACTACAATCCTGTTTACACTGGAGTCTTGAGTGCCTTTGAGCAAATATACCTTTTCTAGTGGCCTCTCTTTGTAAAGCACTTGCTATAATCACTGATTAGCTACTTTAGCTGCGACTTGAGAATGTTTTCAAATAATTTATCCTTTAGGGCTTTTTTATATATGCTGCTCTCCATTTGTTTGATCTGCAAATAATCAAATTGTGCACTGGAAATGGAATTTTATTTGCACCATAAATATAAATACTGCTGTGCAGGATGAAAATAAAGTTTAAACATGCTTAGTGATTGCTGTAGCTGGGTTTACAGTTCTGTGTTTAATTGCTGCTGGAAATGGTCATACTTTAAGGCTTTTTTGTCTCTGAATTATTCTCTCACTCTGCTGCTCCCATCAAACACAGTGAGCAACTGGATGGTGATAAAGGTGGGAGAATTTAGAACTTCAGTATTAAGAATGAGTGCAATGGGATTTATTAGAGACCAGAACAAGGGTGAATGTTGGACAAATCAGCAACATTTTAGAAGTCCCTCATCAGCAGTCCAGATAAACTGGAAGCTCATCTGTGTTCTTCAATATTGTACTTTTTTTGCAATAAAAAGGTCTCTTGTGGCTTTAAAATGGCTTGGATATGACTCATAACTCTTTACTTTATTCAGTGAATGTTCACCTCTGAAAAATGATACTCTGTTGTCAAGCAGCAGCTGGTACCTGGACATTTGTATGGGCCGAGAGGACTGTCTGAGCCTCACCTTCAAACAGTAGTCGATGCAAAGCAGATCAAAAATGGAAGTTTCCGGCCCACTAATATGTCATGTGACACAGGACAAATTTGTGAAGTTCACAAGGTGGGGACTTTAAAATCACTCTACCAGAGTAATTTTTATGGTTTTTAGGGGCACGTTGAAGGCCTCAGTCATGGTGTACTGTGTTGGTCTGAATATCCTAAAGCTATGGTCTACAATTTCAAAGATTGTTCATTTTTAATAACCTCAGTATAATGTTTATGGTCCTACAGTACAAACCTTCCAAGAAAAAGAGCAAAAAAACCCAAAAAACTCCAATCAGTCTATCAGGTGCGCAGGTTGTTTTCTTGGCTCCCCAAGACCATAACTGATTGTAAATGTCGCTCCTTCTTCCTCTCGTTATGCAGTCTCTCCTCTGAAAACATGAAAGTTTTTGCTTCATATGCTCCCAATTGAAGAAAATGCAGAATAAGAAACATAATAACATAATACAATTTTTAAAATCAAAAGGAAATATGCAAAAAGACTTTCAAGGCTGATAAAATATCTACTTTTTTATTCTAACATTTACTTTCATGCCACAATCTGCCATTAATCTCCTTCTATGCTTTGGATAACAAAGGTGAACATCTTAAAAAGTCCTCAACCTATGGAAAGAAAGTGTGTTGTTTCTGTTTATAAAGTCCACTTTCAACTCAGTTCAAGGACCGTAACAGGATAACAGAAATGAACAATCGAATGTAACTTCCAAAATGCTTTATGCACAAATAACACTCAGATAACATTGTTTATCTTTTCAGAATAAAATGATATTTGAATAACATTTAGACATCAAGCTGACGAGACTGGGGTCTCAATCACAATACTACTGGAAATGTAATTTATGCAGTCCAGTAAGGAACATTCAAGATGTCAAAAAATTACCATGGCGAACTGAGCTATCAGGGCTAGTGCTGTAAAGTACCTATGAACATGCACCGGACCATAAACACAAATGGGTGTTCAAATTAAATAAATCAAAATGGGTTTCATTTCAGTTCATAAGCTAACGTGATGTCAGGGTATAACAGAGATTCTAGAGGTGTATTAGTTCATCCTTATACAACATTTTCACCAATTTATGCAGGGTGACAGTGATGCCGAACACTTCAGGGACAATAAACCATTTTCAAATTTGCATGCAGATTTTCTTGCATTATGTTTGGATGGTAGCCTATTGGACAGTTTTCAAGAATTCATGCAAATTATATCCTGTAAAATAATAATGTAACATTTTGAAAGTAAGTAGCCTAATCATTCATTGCAAAAGGGGAATTAAAACAACTGGCAGTTAGTATGTTTCTTACTGAAGGGTGTATAAAAGATGAATATTCCTTTCATACACTGTAACTGCCATAGCATACCACCAAGTTTAACTGAAATTAAACGTTTAATCTCAGTCAACATTTTCAAAAAGATATCTACCGGCACAACAGGGGACTTCAGGTAATCAAATTATCTGTCAAAGAAATAGTTTGACACATAACAGCAAACATTCTACTTTTTGTGCTGTTAAAACAAGCTAATGAGTGCTAAAAAGCTAACCAAGCTAGCAGTTTCCTATAGCATGTGGTACTTTAAGCTCCCCCACTGTTTTGTGTTTTATGGGCTCCATATTTTTCATCTAATTGTTGGTAAGAAAGTACAAAGGCATATTTCACAAAATGGCAGATACAACAGAAATATCCATTGAAGATGAGAAAACATAAAAATGCGCTTATATTTTAGTTAAAAGGATAGCTGTTGGTGTGAAACCCAGGAAGTTGTGTGTACAGTACTAATGTGTGGTTATAACATGCAGTCAGAGCACTCTCAGTTCGAAAAATCCATTTACCTGACAGGTGAGATAAGCTAATAGCTGCTCAGAATATGGCCATGAAAGAAATCAATTTTCTGCCATCAAAAACAACTCAGCAATTTGAACACAATTGTGGGCTTTTATGTCCAGTAACTTCTGCAATAACCATTTCAACCATTTTTGCTGCAGGTGAGGTACTGATTACTCGCAAATACTTAACATGAATAAATAAATAAATATAATAATCTTTAAAAATAAAAAATGTATTATCTCAGCTTAAAAGTGATGGTGCCATTAAAACTAGGTCATTTATTTAGCTTATATTTCTTTTCCGTTCTTTTCAGTTTCCTTAAAAAAATGAAGTCCGTTTTTAACATTATTGTTAAAAGTTTGGCTCCTGGGGGGGATCTATATCTGAGTTAATGGTATGTATGCTTTGTTATAGGAAAAGATGAAAATCTTCTCATAGTAGCTAAAGATCTAAGGTCGTCTAATTCCCATTTCGTTGCTCAAATAAAGCTTGGCTGGCTGAGATAACTTCTACAGTCACAATGCCTTTGGCCATTTTCCGTCTAAATCAGTCATAGCTGTCCAGATATTGTTGTGAATTAGATTATTAACTTTTGATCTCGAGATGAAGCCACTGGGAAATGATTGAAAGTGTGATCTTTCTTTGTTAGTTTTGAACAAAAATCATTTGTTTGTAGTTGATAAATGCAGCCTGGTTATTGGATGTTTTCTGAAAGTAAGGCACAGAGATGAAACAAGAAAATGCTTTTGTTTTTTTCCTTTGTGGATGGCATAGCATAAAACCCAGAACCAAACAATAAAATAGTCTCAAGTGAAAAATAAGAAACAGCTTTTTCTTTAAAACAATTACTCGGAGAATTCTTTCAGCATCACTGAAAACCAAAATGACACAATTAGATAAAAACAATACCAGTGCAAATATGAACACCTAAAGAATATACAACTGTGAATATTTGTGTGCTATTTTACATACTGTCAGAACAACAGACACAACCACAGTCCAACATGAAAAGTTCATCACAACTTTAAAAATAGGAGCATTTCCCATATCCGCACAATTCCAGACACCCGTTGTGAACACTGCCAGTCAAGTGTTTTCTTCAGCGGTCCTTTCATTAATATACAAGCCCACGGGTTATGTGCTATTGGGCGTTCCTCCTCACAGCTTGGGAGTCTGTTTTCTCTCTGCTGCTTTTGAGAAGCAGGCTCATCCTGCTGTGAAGGAGACTGCAATCCTGTTCGGAGATTCCAAAATGCATCTCAGGTAATGTGTCACTTCTGGCTCTTTGGAGCGCCTTTTGGAGTCCAACCCAGGGCAAAGGGTGAGGGAGGGATGATGGATGAGGCAGTAAACCCCACTGTCTGCCACAGAGGCAGTCATGGGCACATCAAAGTAAACTAAAACGCACAGAACAGGACGGTTTCATGTTATGGACAGGAAGGCAGATGACCAAACGGGCAGGAGAGATGTGGGGCACAGGACCCCCGTTAGGCCAGTCTAACCCTCATCTTCAAGCTCTTCTTCCAGAGCCTCCTCGAACACTCTTTCTGGTAGTCTGAAGCACTCCTCGAAGAAGTTCACCAGGGATTGGCTGAGGTGCTGCCTTGTTGCTTCACTGTGAATGAAGTGGCCTTCATCTGGGTAGATCTGAGACACAGAGAGGGGAAGAACTGCTATAAATTGTTGACAAGAACACAATGTATACATGAAGATACAACTTGGATAAATTCTTATTTCTTTGTGCAGTGCAAACGTTTCCCAGAAAAGTCACAAGCGAGGTTGCGGTCACATGGACTGTTGTCTGTGTCAGTGTTTAAAAGTGAGGCTGAAAAAATTGGATACATTTATATATATTACTCTTTCGATGCCCAGGGCCAATTAAATTTTTTTTTTAGCTTCCTAAACTTAAATCTAACATTTCTTTATTCTAGAATTTGAATTTAATTGATTCAAAACCAATATGCAATATATGAGATTCCAAAGAACACCCACTTTAGAGTTATTTAGCAGTTTACAACTACATCTACAAAAACTGACCCACATTTTAAAATTCTGTCCGTTATTTGGCAAGTTGCTCATAGTCCTACCAATCAAAACATAAATTGATCAAATGGTGCATTATTTTCACATTCTTTTTTCAGTTGTGTATTTCATGTTTATACTTAGATGGGTAAAAGTATGGGATATGTTTAATAAGCTGGTAGCTTTACACTCATTCTCTCATAACTGTGTTTCTAAATTTCTGTCTGATACACAAAAAATGACCAGTTTGGCATAAAATACATTTCTTTTCAGATTTTCATAGTTTTCCAGTTTTAATGAATATGTGCATGGAATTATTGAGCAGAACAGCACTGATCATTGAAGTCAAGAAGAAATTCAACTTATTCAAGTCAATCTGGTGGTTGTTCAGCAAACAATGTTTACACCGTTGCACTACTTCCCATCATATCAGTACCAATACTAGCACTGGGACTGCAGATGGAAAATAGCTTGGCTAAATCTTTTGCAAAGCATCTTTTTAATGTTTTTTGAACATGTCCCTTACAAATAAACAACAAAAAAGAGAACAAAATAGAATATGATTATATTCTATTTCAAGCTGGCTAAGTTAGTTAGCCTGCTCAGCGCTTTGCATATCCAGACTAGAAGCAAGTTAAACTGCATCATCTATTGGGATCCCATGTTTTCTGTTTTTTTCCCTTAATTAACTTTGTTTGTGTTTGTTTAATTAACTGTATTTTTGTCAGTGTTTCACCCCTCCCCATTTTTTTTAAGAGTGCAAAACTTTAGACAGGGATCTTCAAATCCTGCAATTTCTGTCAGATTAAATCCCCGTTGGCTTTTAAACAACAACAATTTCCTTGAAAGTTTACTTATAGAGGAAGATTATCTTTAGATCACTAATGCTAAACAGACATCCGAGACATTGATGTTACATTCAAGATCCAGGCTCAAGCATGAAAAAGAGATTAGATAATTCTCATATTGACATTTCACACAATTTAAACAATACGCCCTCATACAATAATATACCCTCATTGCCAATGCATGTGATTAAAAATCTGGGTTAAGACATAAAAGAAAAAAACTGGTCAATAATTAGCTTTGATGAACATCCGGTTACATTTCCTTGTACAGTAAATGGATTAGTCCTGGTGTTAAAACAAGATGCCCAAGGCCGTCTCACATAATCCAATTATATGGACTGAAAGCATTGTCAGTGGCTAATCCTCTGTCTGCCATGGGACCACCTAAGGATCACAAAGCTGCCGAATGGTTGGAGGAAAAAATTAATAAAAAATAAATAAAAAATTGTAGAATAAGTGGACGAGCAGCATGTTTGAAAACAAACCACATACCTGTAAGGTGTAGTTGGCCTTTTCACTAATAAGCTGGGAGATAAATTTCGCTGTATGCTGGAAATGGACTTTTTCTGGGGAAACAGATGCAGAAAACATCAGCTTGCTCTCCTACGTATTTACCCGTAAAGATGCAACGCTTCACCACCTACCATCAGCTGTGGGATGGACAATGAGGAGCTTCTTATCCATGAACTGAGAGGCTCTATGTGCTAAATTTGCCATCTGAGAAACAAATGGATTCAGATGATTAGTCAGTCATTAGCGCAGGTTGAAACTAGGTATAAATCAAATAAAATCTTACCGCGTATGCCCTTGGATCAGGTTTCGGCAGTCCTAGATACCTCTCAGAAAAAGCAGAGGCTAGAAAGAAACGGAGAATGCAGTTAATAGTTTTCTGGCATAAAATAGAAAAATAGAAACCTTCTATTAAACGCAAGACTGCTGCATAATTTCGGTTATGTTCTCTGCTCTTACGGAAGGTGGTTCCTCTTCATATTCAAATATATTCATGCTCCTCATTTACAATTCCAAACTAACAGTGTCATGGTAAGTCTCACCCCCCTGTGGCGAATCAGATAAATGGGAAACCGCTCACATTGTGACACCCAGCTCCTCCTTAATTTGCAGTTTCCTGACTCGTTGCGCCAACAGCTAAATCAGCGCCATCTTTCGCTCTCCGTGTCTCACTTACCATCACCCTCCCGATGCACAGCTTTACATTTCACACATTATATTCTTTTGGAGGCTGAGGTGAGGGCTGTGTATGATTGGGTTCCCAGTGCATCAGCAGCATCGTGCAGATAGGTATTATTTTCTCTCATAGAGTACAGAGGAGTATAATTTAGTCCCTGCAAGAACTGCCAGCTGCAGGGTAGAGGTGCTACATCTACAATCTGACTTTCTTTTTCTCTTTGAATACCTTCTGACAGCGCTGCCTGGGCTTGAATGATTGCACTGAGCGACTGCGTTTGTTTACCACACACAGCCGAGAAGCTGAGACTGGTTCTTTTTGCATTTGATGACATAAATAGGAAAAAAAAGAAAGAAAAGAAAACCCTAAAAAAAAACCAAACAAAGCTCACCATATAATTCAAAGTCGGTGATGGGTGAGAGGACAGCTCCGCATTTTACAGGAGACTCCTCGCTGCTGACCAACAGGCTGGTCACGTAGCCGCCATACACCTGGGGTCCAACAAATGGGTGTCATTTCAGAAACAACAAGCAGGGCTGTAAACACCAGAGTGCATTACGGACTATCAGATACTGCACTAACCAGAATGCGCTGCTATTTGTCTAAATAGTACTACTTGTGGAAATGACAGAGAAAATTGTCCTGCTCCATTGTGAGGAAAGTAGGATAAACACTGTTCTTACAGTAGAAAATAAATTATATTGAGTAAACTTTGACCATATAACTAGATATTAAAGCTCTTCTGTTTATAAAAAAGGGACCATTTTTCAGTCCTGTGCTTTATTCACATCACGTGTATGTATAACATGCCATATCTGTAATAAAAATGAGTTGCATCATAGCTTTGAACTGTGCACTGATGATCATTGCTGGATTGGAAAAGCCAGTAAATAACACCTCATGCTTTTTTGAAAGGCGCAGCTGTTTGTGTTAGAAGGTATCTAAAGCATGGGAACATTGCATGTCAGAGTTATACAGTATACTTTACTCATAACTGGATTTTCTAACTCATAAAAGTTGATGTAGAAAACTTTACATAATTGGATTCCTCACTTGCACGGAGGAGTAAAAAGAAGGTGTAGTTCAAACCCTCCTGCAGAATTACTCTATCTGAAGCTTCCATTTCAATATTATAATTCAGCCTCAATGCTAGTTTTTTTTTTTTATCGTATCATTATTCTCTCACATATAGTACAAGCGGGGACTATTCTTACCTTTCCAAAAGCTCCAACTCTGGTTTTGTCCACATAAGGCTCCTTAAGAATGAAACTGAAAAGCAAGAAAAACAAATGGGAGTTTCTAGTTTTACTCACAAGTGATTCAAAGTGAAGATAAAGATGTTGTTATGTGATAATTATGCCTCACATCTACATTTTGGATTCTCCCAGACCTCTATTTGTATGAGGATGACCCATCACCATTCGCAGAGAAGGAAATTAAAAGTAAAATTAAGCTGTTTTAAAATGGCCCATGTGGATGAAAATGAGCCAATTAATATCAAAAACACAGTCTAAATAATTAAAATTTCTTGGACTATTTCAGCTGTTTGCACTGTTCAACCAAAGACATAAAGCGGCCGCCTACTTTAGGGCTTCTTTCTGATCCTGCTCTTCGAACACGCCCAGCTTTTTCTGGATCCTGTGCAGCAGGTTGGTGCCCTGGAAGCCGCTGCCTCGTCCGTCACATCGCACCACAATGGCGCCGAAGCTGCTCACCAGCACCGTGGCCCAGTCCATGTGGAAGCGCTCCGACACTGTCTGGCCACCGGGCATCCCGTCGCTACATCACAAACACACACGTTTAAAAACTTGGGTTCTTATCACTGTAAGTGAGTCATGAGAGTGCATAACCCTGTGTACACAAGATAATCTATGACTTTTCCAGAGGGAGCATTGTGCCACCAGAGGATGGATTTGCTGAATGAATCACAAGTTTAATAACATAAAAAACATGTAGAGGAGTTATTTCCAGTTTAATGGATCATATATCCTGATCCCTTTCATAGGAATAAATGACTTTGCCGCATAATGTGCCGGCGCTTCCACTAAAACGTGGAGGCAGAGAGTTAAACGAGAAGCCCACATTTTTTGAACTACACGGCTCCGGGACGGGACTGCTAATGAGAGAGCGGAGAGGAGAGGAAGTGAAGTGAAGTTTTCCTGTTCTCTGTGTAATTATCATCCAGCTGGAGTAGAGGACGAGGAGAGTCAGATTAATCTGTCTGATTAACAGTCTGCTCAGGACGGACGTGTCCTCTTGGAACTCGGAGAGAGAGGAGTGGAGCTACGTTGGCGGCGCTGTGTGGTTGCTGTGTGCAGAAACGTACACGAGCAAGAGCAGCGGGTAGTGTGCTGTGTCCATGAAGCCGGCAGGTTTCAGGATCTGCATCGATAAGGCTGGAAAGACAAAGTGCACTTAATCGCTAAACCTCCTTCCCAGAAAAACATACTGAATAATTTGCACCATATATGTTTTAGCATTCACAGCAGCTGGTTTACGTAACTGCATTTAGAATACAAATGCAGGTTATTTAGCATCCTTTGGTACCACTTAGCGGGATTATGTGAAATTTTGTAAAAAGAAGGCCAATTTAGAGTAGATGAACTTAGAATACAGTTTCTGCTGAACAAAATGATGTGCTGCCAAATAGAATTATTGTAATGCTTTCTCTTTAGATGCAGACCCATAGTGTCCAGAGATTAAAACATACTGTAGTCATCCATATTGATCTCTTTGTACTCCACCGTGGGCATCTGCATGGACTCCAGCGTCAGCCGCAGGTTCCCATTGCTTTCCAGTTTAAACACTTCGGAAATACCTGTAGATGGTGAAAGAAAGAGACAAAATGCAGCAGCAGTGGGTGAGGAATTCAGTCCTTTATCAGTGAGGGTAAAAAGCACTCAGGTGTTTTTATTGTGAAATACATTTGATTAAATGATCACCACCCATATGGCCCCCACTAAAGCAGAGGTTTAGTCAGTTTGCCAGTCTGGATCATTCAGGAGTTTGTTCATGAAAAACCAAGAAGGCATCAGCACCAGCAAACACTAAACAATGATAATGATTATCCCAAAGGGAAAAACATTCATGACAGCTCACCCCAGTGTCCAAACATGCAGAACTTCTACATCTGCAGAGCCAACCCCGAACTGTCTAATGTGAGGCCAGCAATGCGTCTGACAGCCAAACTTAGATTAGAGCCGTCATCTTTCCACGTTCAGTGCCAGTCTTTAGAGTGAGAATGACGGGTACGCTTGGTTGCAGTTTCACATTTGTGCTGCTGGATGCTAACCTGGATCTTGCCAGATGAATATGTTCCACCTTACTTCACATTATCCATCTGGAACCAATCCACAAGAGCTGCTCTCCGAAGGTGACTGGAGAAACCACACAGCTGTCATTTTGAATGATGCACTATTTCAACCACTAGCAGCGACAGGAGCCCGTGACGTGGATGAGAGCAACGCAGAAAAAACCCCAAAAACAAAACAGAACTGCTGTCATGTCGAAAACGGAGCGGGTGCTAACAGCCCAGCAATGTTGGTAAGTGATCCATGTCTGCCGAATCCGTACCCGAAGCCGTATTCACACCCCTGCATGTGTAGCAACTACTTTCTCATGATGAATACGTCACATCTGTTCATATCCCGCCCGGCGATCCTGATTGGTCCGACCATTTTTTTAGTCGGAGAAGAGAGCGCATAAGGACATGACTCCAGACCCTCGTGTATTTCTGCCGAAGCTGAGAGGAAATACACGAGGGTCTAGTGAAAGCCAGGCTAGCTAGATACCGCCACATCTTGCACACATAAACTTGCACAAAAGCTTATAACACAATATTTAAGTCCTAATGTTCTCTAGATGATAAGCACAGAGTTCTTCTAAGTATCAGCTTTAATTTAATTTCAGAATTTAAGCCTTGACTAAAAGATAGAATAGCTCCTTTCCTCTAATCAGCAACATACTGCTGGGTTGATTAATAAGTCAAGTCGGTTTTCTCAGAATTGCAAGTTTCATCAAAGAACTCATCTGAAACGTCCCCGTTTTTAACTCAAAGAAAGATCACCGGGTGCAACTGTTTACTCCATGAAAAACAAAGTAACACACGTGCCTGCTGCTCACACGGCGACACAGACTCTCTGGAGGCGAGCCTCCTTCCTCAAGAACCAGCTGCACTTATTCAACGGCTGCAGCTGGTTTTCGCCCCCAAACCACCAACTCATCACTGCCGACTGACACAAGTGAGGTCAGAGCGACTGCAGCAAACATTGCATGTTGGGATTGGGGGTTTGTTCGTATGGTCAGAAGGCGACATCCAGGAGGGAAATCAACACAACAGCTGCCGCAGCTGCTCATACCTACGAGTTCAGATAAAAAGCTGCCGGGCTCCTGGAGGAAAACTTCAATTAAACCCTGGGAGAGGAAGGAGAGGAAGGAGAGGAAGGAGAGGGACTCTGTCTGGATTAAAAAGCTGTACACATCAATCAGTGAGTTTCAGAGCGTGTGCTGATATGACCTTGTCTCTGCTGCTCCTCAGGCTCCCATACAACATGACAATTTCATGACAAGGCTGCCATGAAATTTCTCTCACACACTCCCCTGCTAATGCCACATGAAGTTTGCGTAGTTTTCCAGGTCAAAAACCGTTACAGTACTTTAGTTTACGGTGAAATACTGTATGTAGAAGCTAATAGCATCTTGAATATTGCATGACTGGATGTTTAGCTTCCGTTCTAGCTAAATGCACTGCGAAGCCATTACACCCTGCATACTTTATGAGCGTCGGACCTTTAAAAACACTGGGAGCTCTTTAGCTGGAGACACCGTAAACAGGTGAATGAATTCAATTATATGCAGCATTAACGGACTCTTTTTAACATAATCAAAGAAGGCGGGGCTTATTACTTAAAAATGACAGACTGACACACAGAAACGCACACCTACACACACAGACACACAATGAAATTATGGTACAGTGATATTGCTGTAAGGCAGGTCATAATGTAATGAGCACCTCTGCTGTGAGGAGTAATGTGATTACTGCCATCATGCTAGGCTTGGCTTACAGACAAACAATGACTCAGTGGCGCAGGTGGTCACTCTGCGCCACACTGCACACACACTCCTGCCCCCGTCTCACAAGGTGAGATTAAATGGAGCCATTATGCTGCTGTGCACAAGGTCACTGGAAATTTTCTGTAATGCAAGTCGGAGCCGTGTCAGTGCGGGGTTTATGCTTCGGCCGGTGGGCGCACTCACTTTCTCTGTCCTGAGTCTCACTTTCTGCGTCTCGCTGCGTCTTGTAAACGGCAACGAACGGGATGTCTGGGCCTAAAGGGGAAAGCAGAGAGTTAAAACGTGTGCTTGGATTCATGTTGTGGTTTTTTATGATGGAGAATTCAGAGCTAAAATGATGACTGAATGTTTCACTTTTATATGTAGTTTTTTTTGTTTGCAGGACAAAGTCGGGCTTCATCACCAAATGTGCAGCAGATCTCCCGTGTGCCAGACAAACAGGAAAATCTTTGCTTATTGGATTTATGTAGTGCCGTAGCGGAGATAGTTTTTCCATATCTGGGCCACAAACAGAAGCAAAGCCCTGAAGCCGCAGAGCAGAGGGAGGAGGGAACAAATACCAAGTGATCGATGCACTTAGCAAATTGAGAACACGGCACAGGAACACAGTGTCTGTGTTTGGTGAAAAACTCTGCCTCTTTTTTATTTTTTTTTTCTCCCCTTTGCTCTCGCCTCCTCCTCCTCTTCCTCATGGTAATGATATCATGACCTCATCTCCAAAGATCACAGGCAGGCCTGAAGGCAGAGAACTGTATTAAAAAAACATGAGGTACAAGATCATCGGGCGCGGGGTCAGCAGACGGGGTTTGATGTCATTGATACGGTCACTCCCTCACTGATCTACCAACAGCGGCAATTTGCTAAGATTCAGGGCTGATTGTGACAAAGGCGCCGGATCTGTGATTAAATATTCAAGCTGCCACCTTCAAATCTTCAAGCAACAATTCTTTGACATAGAGTTTCTCTGATCTACAGAACTGCTTTGTCTGGTCTTTTGGTATTTTTTGTGCCCAACACAGTAGATATGGATCAAAGGTTCTCGCAGCCATCCAATCAATGGTTTTAGCACACAGTCGTGAATGCCTGCAAAAAGAAAGTTTTTCAGCCAGAAAACACAAAAAAAACACATTTATCAGCATTTCACAAAAATCAAGTAGTGTGTATCATTGTTGTGCGCTGCCAACAGTATAAATCGGTTAATGCAACAGCCCCGCTAACATTATCTAACTTTTAAAACCTGAGGCATTGTCCAAATATATTAAATACTCCAATACATAGTATGATGTCTTCAGGTAAAACTGTGTCTACTGGGGGTTTATAGCAGCATATCAATAGAAGGGAACTTTCAAAGGATCTTTTAAGAGAACCATTTTCACTATAAGAACCAGGTTTCAATCAGATATTCAAACAAACGCTGAATAAATATGCTGTTATCCAACAAAAGTGCTCCCCTGCAGAATCAATGACAGAAGCAGAGATCTTACAGATAGCACGTCTTCCAACAAGACTTATAAGCTGCCGTGATTGTGTTTAAAATACTAATGCATAACAATATTTGCTGAAAACAAATCTAAAGATGAAACAATGACTGGAGCCAAATTTGTCACACTGATCATTGCACTTAGAGATCACAATTACCTCGGTGTTAATACACACATCACTCAGATTTAATGGAAATCAAGTCATTCTAAATGCAAGCGAAAATGGGTTGATGCAATTAATTTAACCTAAAGCTTGGAATCAATCAGATTCATGTTTTGAAAATTTCTTGATTGCCCTTGATAAGTTGAAACTGTGTGATTAGGCTTCTGAATGCATGTTTTTTTTGTTTGGCTTCAGGTGCTCTCTCTGAGGTCTAAGAAGAGGTGGGGTCCTGATCTCAGAACCATGAAGTGCAGAGATTGCGTGAGCTTGAGAGAGAAGCTTGAACTGAGACAATTTAAATTTAATCTGATGGCTTGTTGATGGTTAACTTCCAGGACACCCACATACCTCAGTACAAACAGAAGACCCTTGGAAAAAATCCTAAATGTTCATAATGTGTCGTATTAGGCAATTTTAAAGAAATAGGAAGTAGGAACCATTTTTAGTACCTTGGCAGCTGAGCAGGAAGTAGCTCATGTTGTGGCTGAAAGAGCCGGTGATGTAACCACAGCTGTCGGACAAAGCGCATGTCAGACAGCGCCGGTTGAAAGACCCGAATGTGTCGGCACTGTGGAAACAAAGACGACGACTTGTTAACATTTGGCACATCTGCTACACTGTCAAAAAAACAGCTGGTACTGTAGCCGAAAATAGAACAGCCGTTACCTGTAGAGATGTCTTCGCTTTGGCCCGTCCTCAGTGCTCAAGAAGTATCTACATTTACATTAGAAATAATTACAATAAATGACAGCTTGGTGCTTATCTGTGCATTATATGATCACTGTGAGTCAGGTCTACAAAAAAACTAAAACAAAACAAAAAGCCTAATAGAGAAGAAAAGCACCTGGAATACACAAATCCTGTCAGCTGCTTACTAGAATAGATGCTTCATAAATTAATGATGGTAAAAAAGAAATAGGATGAATCCTTTTAGAGGAGAAGTATGCCGTTTCAAAAGCACGTTTACTGCCAACACATTCAGGGCAGTTTCACGAGTTTTAAAACAATTAAAAGGACAATGTTAGAGAATTTAGCAGCGATGTTACAAAATTGGTGGAGATCAAATCAAATCAAAACACTTCAGGAGTCTGGCACACAAACACTGACATGGTGGAAATGTCTCTGTCCATGGTGCTGAACTACTAAACCATTGCAACAAGCAAATACTTGCTTACAGAATGTTGTGCTTGGAATAATGATGACTTGCCAGTTAGCTAAAAGCATGTGTGATAAAAAAAACATGTAAAAAATGAAAAAGTTGTCTCACATCAGTTGGTTGTCCTCATCGTAGGCCAGAACTTGAGTGACATCCCAGTCTCCGGATGTGATGGACTGCAGAGTGTCTGTGCTGGTGTTTGGCTTTGAACAGGAAATATAAAATGTGGTGAGTTGCTTTTTAATCAGTTTTGAATTAAATAAAACAAGGTAGTGGACAACAATAGCCTCGCGTGGGGTGACTTCTTTCATTGCCAAACTGAACTTCAGTTCTCCTCCTTCACTTTGCTAACATGATGGGGTGGAGGTCAGTTCTGCTTTTCAAGAAACAACCCAATGAATTCCTTAACTTAATGCATATCTGATGTCGCGACTAATATTCACTGAAAGAATTGTGTCCATGTAAATCCTTCCAGAGGATAAGATTCACTGGATAAAAGTGTAAGATAAACCTGCTCAGCTAACAGGAAAATACACTGGACACGCAACATTTTTGCATCAATAAAATCTGGTATATCTAAAAGGTAAAATATTTCTATTTATACTGATTTCTCCTCTCTATTCTCTTCTTCAGTTAATCTTATACATCCCTGCTGCTGTTAAAGATGACTCATTAAATTCCTCTTCAAAGTCTTATTATTTAGACTGCAGGGAAAGAGAATATTTCATACTGCAGCTTGGAAACCAAGCTTCATTAGTCAAAGTAACTCAAGGTTAACAGGCAAAAACACGGTGCATCTGCTTCCCCTCGTCTGTAGATTCAGCCCCCCCCCTTTCTCAACTGTAATACCAGCCAGACGAAATTGTGACCAAAGCAGAGCCCCTCTCTTAATGCTTCCCTTTATAGCTCATACAGGAGGAGCACAACTGCTGCCTGCTGACTACTGCTGAACATGGAAAACACACCCATCTGCAGGCAGTAGTGACAGCATATTGCACAGTGCTGCTCTGGCAATTTTGAAAAAAACATAAAACTGGTAAATGCATCAATTTTTAAACGCAAAGCTGACAACGTCTGGTTTGAAAGGAAGTTCAGGGCTGATTTATTCAAATTTATGGCAGAAACTTGTTTTACTCTCATTACAAAGGGCTGGTGAATGTGTTTGTCCAAAAATTAGATGTTAAATGTGAGGTAAAAGAGACATTTTTCTCCAGTTTATTAGTGAAATTATCTGTATCACACAGATTTGAACAGCATCCATTCTTGAGCAACACATCATATTGAACGGCACTGTTTTTATAATCATAATGTATACTTCATTTTATCAATGTTCAATATTTTTAAGCTGTGCCATTTAATAACAAAAAATATCTATTAAAAAAGAAAACGTGAGATTTAAATTGTGCCATGTTATAAAGTCTCTTTGGGATCCTTGTGAAGTTATATGTACATTTATATAAAGCTATAATTATTATTTCTTTGCAAGTGGTTTTCTTTCTCTTTTTCACATCATACATGCTCCTACTTAACTCTTCAAACAATGTGTACATAAACCGCTTCTCACCTGGGAGATGGACATGGAGATGTGAAAGAACTTGCCCCTGCCTCCTTGGGGAATAGCTCGCGTAAAGAAGAGCTTGAGACCATCTTTGGAAAACAAAGGCTTCTCATTCTGACAACACACAAAAGGTTATTTAGATCCGTCACTGAGAAGCGGCTGACAAAGGAGCTCAGAAACGGAAGAAAAAGTAGATTAATGGGTTGGTAAACACAATCATTACACCAAAACAATGACCTCATTGTGATTTACAAAGACAGCTTAAGACAAATCACTTTAAGACTTGAATCTAATTATGGCGCAACGCTGATCTGTAATCAGGCGAGGAAATGTGCAAGAGCAAAGCTTGTAAACAGTGACTATAATTGAATCACACTTAAAAAGAAAACCATCGGTTTGAGCAATTAATCCCTCAAAGCTTCCGCAATCACTCTAAATGTAAGTTAGAAACATGCTGAAAGTGCTCACCTGCCTGTGAAGCCACCCTTCGCTTTCATCCTCATGTTTCTGTAACAACAGAGTCAACGGTTTTACTTAACAACAAAAAAAAACAGCCCCTGCGACTGCTAACCTAAAATCGGATTGTACCTTAGTGCAGACTCCCGTCGTGGCTTCACACAGCGTAAGTATAGAGATATTCTGGGCTCTGTTTAGCCAGTTAATGGCCAGCTTGGTGGTTGTGGCCCATTTCACCATGGTCACATAGTACTCACTGGAAAAAACAGAACATTTTCTACAGTCAACTTGATCTGCACTGCATTAGGCAGTCTATGATAGTGTGTAGTTTTAAAAAGAGGATAAAATAAAGCAGTATATAAAAAGAGAGTAAAAGCAGAATGAAAATGAAGTATAGTTATGGTAAATGGACTGTACTTGTATTGCGCTTTTCTAGTCACAGACCACTCAAAGCGCTTTAAATGACTTATCTCATTCACCCATTCACACAGCACCTATATTGAATCATACTGGGCGCAAGGAACTACCATTCACACACATTCATATGCCCGATAGGCACATCAGGAGGAAAGGTAGGATGAGTGTCTTGCCGAAGGGCACTTCGACATGTACCGGAGTGGAATCGAACCAGCAGCCTCCTGTTTTAGTAGGCAATGGATCTATCTACTGAGCCACAGCCTTTAACTTTATTAGCTTTAACGCTGGAAGCTTTAACGCTGGAAGCACACTCAATAAAATTGAGTTTATTACAAGTGAAACACAGCCTGATCTTTATGTCTGACATGCACATTGCCGGAGCATCCTGTCATGAACAATATACAGTACCACATGGAAAAAGATTCTTAAAAACAAACAAAAAACAACCTGCCAGTGTCTTTAGGAAGCGTCAAGATCAAACCGCAGGTACTCTATAAAGTAATACTTACTTGTATGGGGGTGATAGATTTTTAAAAAATCATACAAAGATAAGAATTTGTGATTAATTATATCATTTATGAGAAAAACTACACACATTGTGCAGATGCAACGTCTGAATAATAGTTTACAGATTGGGGGCCGATGATAGCTGCTTCCTCAATAGGGATGGGCATTCAATTAAATTGTCTTATTGGATTATCAAGAGAATTAATGATCGATTATCAATAAATCATTGATGTTTCTATGTTAAAAGTCAATATCTATAGCCTATATTTAAAAGAAGTGAAAGTAGAAAAAAATATAGTGTTTTTCCTTATTTTAATATTTATTACAAGAGGAACGATTCTTGTGAGAGTTGAATGGGATTCATTCAATGGTTACACTGGAAACTACAGTATGCACTTACATACAACTTCAGCACCACTCTAAAGATGAATTTGATTAATTGATTAAATGATAATGTAATTGATTAAAATCTTGATGATCGATTAATCGATCGTTGATTAATCATGCCCATCCCTATTTCTCTCGCAGCAAAAGATTTCATCTGATTAACAAACATTCCTGATGCCGACTATCTGAGCAAGTAAAATCCTATACTGTGGATCTTTCTCCCTCTGTTTTTGTCAATGGCTTCTCTCATGTAACACATCGCCCACTCCAATAGATTTTTCAATATGCGTCTTCCATCATTTTATCTATTTACTGAAGCTGATGGAAGGCCATCTGTCTTGGAAGCAGGTATGTTTTGGGAAAAAAAGGAGTTAGGGACTACAGTATATATAGGAAAAGTCAGTAAAATGTGCGGTTCATGGAGAAAATGATGAGCCATCTGAAAGAATTTATCACTAAAGAATGGTTAAATTCTTCATATTGCCAAATTATGTTAAGCTTGCACAAAAAAAGAATTTAGATTCAGCGAATGCTTCGTTTTAATCTGTGGAATCCATGCCTGCTGAGCAGAGGGACTCCGACGTGTGACATTTTTCATGCCTCACCCAATCCGTGGATCATCAGGTCTCCTCATCTCGATGGTATGCAGAGGGCCGTTTAGGTTCACAACATAAAGAGTGATGACTGGGTTTTCTTCACCAGCCTGAATGGGGCACATAGAAGATGAGAAAACCAAACTTTCTGCACTAAAAAGGAACATAAAGTACCGTCACAGTTCTGAGTTATTCAAATCTATGCGGAACAGCTACTTTACTAAGTTGAGCAAGAGCTGCCCAATACTACAAAAGCATGCAATATCTTTGTTAAATATTGTGTTGTAGATAATTCTGACAACATGTAAACATATACTTTGCTTTTTGGTATTAAGCTTGTCTATATTCATGAGGGTTGCATTCCATTTCCAGTTCTTTGCACGCTGGCTTGTTGCCCAACACGTAGAAAAGCAGAACTTCCTACTGTATAAGTAAAGTGTAATCTTTTTTAGTACAGATGTGCTTATTAGGGCTGGGCAATAAATCAATTTTATCGATAAATCGAATTTCCTATTAATGAGGATTTAATTTTTTGAAAATTGAGATTTTCTTAGTCGGAAATATTTCGCCGACATAGCCTTCCCTCACCTTTAGAACTGTATGCATGAAAGTTATATTTTCATTGTTTACAGTGGCAGGGCCTGCCAGCTTGTTTTACAAGTTTGTTTCACAACTTAAAATATCTGCACTTTGAATTTAGGTCAACTTCCTGAATGGGTGAT
>JAVQJG010087431.1:0-20970 GCA_036024015.1 Craterocephalus amniculus | reverse complement strand
ACTGGCGACCTGTCCAGGGTGTACCCCGCCTCTCGCCCGTTGATAGCTGGGATAGGCTCCAGCACACCCGCGACCCAATTGGATCGATGGATGGATGTTTTGAAATCAGTAGTACCTTGATGTCGATGCCTCGTGCTGAGGAGGAGTTGTTGAAGAACCTGGAGGGAATTTTGGCAGACAAGTCAGGCTCTTCACGACCGAAACCCAGATTTAGGAGGATTTCCTCAGGATCCTCCTCATACAGGTCCAGTAACTCTGAAACACTGTGGAGGCATGAACAACAATAGTACAACAGTCAGCTAGTCAGAGAACTAGTGAAATGATGAGTGGGGCTGGTAGTGAAGAAAGAGAAAGAGAAACCTGACCAGCCACAAGGAATCCTGCTGTTTTATGGATGAAGTGAAGCTCAGTCAGGACTACAGTTAGTTACTCTGATATAGGTTAAAAAAATTTCACAAGAGGTCAAAGTGAGAAGCACTTCTAATCTTAGTAACTGAAAAATCTTGAAATTTCAGGGATGGTTATGAAATTTTAGAGCAGGTGCTATGAGTCCACAGTGATGAATCCATGAGGTGATCGTATGTTATGTAACAGCTGACCTGGATACTAAAGATTACTTATCTGTGACATAACTACTGGAAAAGCTGGGTTAAAGTGGGAAATTCATTTTCCTTAAAATGAAAGTCATGCAGAACACAGTGAGAATAATTGTTTTAAGATCTGATTTGATTTCATCTGATTTGTTTAGCTGTGGATTATTTTAATAACCCAATTTTGTGGTGGTTGGAAGAACTGCAAATGAGTTTTCTGGGAAATAACTGTCAGCATTTAAGAACCGCTTGGGTTTCCATCAACTCTTGTGACGGCAGATATCTGCTGGAACAACATGATATTGACAACCTGAATTTGTATCAGGCACTTCAAAAAAACAAAAAAATGTAATAATATATTTGTTTATTTTGCCGTTGTTACTGCTTTTGCACTGAATCATTCACCTGTGCATCATCTTTCACTGACAGCTAAGCTTTAAATGCATTTTTGACATATCTTTGAGCATTTTAATTAAGTTTTTATCTCGTTTGTAAAAATGAGGCATTTCTATACATCACTGATCTTTTGGGTGAATTGTTTAGATTTTATCATAAAACTTCAGTTTTCTAAAACCCTCTGTCATGTGCCCTATTCCCTTTGACTTACTACACAACATAACCCGACTAATATCACCAAACTAACCCCCAAAACACAACACAAAATCTCGGAGGAAAGACTTGGAATCTTTTCTATTCTAATATTTAGGATTCCAGATGTGTTTTCTTATGATTTCTTACTATGAGTCAGTGTCTGCTTGACCTATTCCTACAGCCCAGCTGATTCTAATATTCCCACTTCCCTTTTAAACTTGTTAGAAGTGACAGACCTCTCAGAATTAGATTAATTACTTTTTGTGTACAATCTTTTAGAGTCGCATTAAACTGTCATTTTATATTACAGCTGTAAATATGGGAAAGTATTTGCAGATTTAATAAAACAATGATATAGATCATAAATAATTATAATTGTAGAACTCGGGAGAGAGGAGTGTAAACCCTGAGACTATTATGAATTAAATAAAAATTGTTTAATGATCTGAACAGTAAACTACCTCTTGTATTACATAATCACAAAAAGCAAACAAAACGAGGTAATATATTTCAGACTCAAGTTTATACTAATTTAGATTATCTAACATAATTATACTCAATTGAATACTAAAAAGCCAACAATTAAATTTAATTAATAAATCTTAGTAACATAAACTGACAGACATAATCATGGGAGCGATTATCTTGACAAGATTAGGTAACAGATTGAAGGCCTGGGAATCCATTTTATTTAGTGTAATTATGTGCTTCCTTTTGGATTCATGTCACTGGTATCAGGTTCCCGTTAACCCCGCTGACACTGTTATCAAACTGAAAAACAAATTAAAAAAACAGGTGACTATTTCTACTGCAACAGGCAACATTTTTTTACAAATGATCTCAAATATATATATAGTAACTGTGCCTGAGTCATGTCAAAGTTTGGTGATGGATACTAAGCTCTGACTAAATGTGTCTTTTCTTACTGGTCTAATAAACAGATTCCAGGAAGTAGAGATTCCCCAACATGCTTTTTTTTTTTTTTTTTTTTTTAAGAGAAGATCACAGTTTAGGTGCCGCAATGCAAACTGTATCTTATCTGAGTGAAATCATTGTTAAGAAACAGAGGATATTCAATTTAAAAATGAATTCAAAGAATTATAAATCATGAGACTTATAAACCAGTTTTATAACATTAATGGATTTTGCTGGGAAGTCCATGTGAGTCTCGTATTAAGAGTGATCACCATGAGTTTAGTAGACGTGCCACAAAACAGGGATTCCCTATTTGGGTGGCCTGTTAGGAGAATGGATCCCTTAATTCATGAATGTCTTTTTTTAAAGAGTAACTTTATTTTAAAGTACATTTTTATGTGATCTTCATTTAAATTTTTCAGAAAATTCCAATTCCAGTGCTTCAAAACGACTAAGATGGAAAGTAGATTTTATATTTAAATAAGAAATCCATTCATCCACTGTATCCTCCTGCTACACAGATAAATATATAACTTGGATTATGTGATTGAACGTTTAACACTAGACTGAATCTTCAGTTTTAGTTTGTGCTTCTATCATAGATAAAAACACAGAATCCTCTGTGATTCTGATTTAGGAGTAATGGGATGAACTGACCTGGACACATTGCTGCTCTTCCCTGATCCAGTGGAGTTCATACTTTTCCCCTTCTCTTTAAACTGACTCCTCTTCTGATCCGCTGGAAGACCAAAACTGAGCACACAGACAAAAGGGTTAACTAGCTAAATAATGAACCAGCCACTACTTAATTTGTTGAGTATTAAAGATGAAATTCAAGATAACTCACCAGTTTTCAGCCTTATTGTTGGTGGACTGAAGATGATTGGCTGCAGAGACATGTTTACATTTAATGATTGTGACATTATAATTCCTGTCTTTTGAACAAAACAATAAAACAATGAAATGAATAAAACTTCCTTTGTTAATTCCTTCCTGAGCTCAAGATGAACTTTGCCAGTTTAGCTCCAGTTATCCTTAACTGGGCTTCTGTATGCTGCCTACAGTAGTAACTAAGCTTCAGGTTCAAATGTAAAATAATATGTATTATATGTTAGATTAACAGCAGAAAACACAGAGCCTAAACTAAATAGAGAGCAAGGAAGCTTTTGTCTTTTTTTAAACATTCAACATTAAAAACACAGGAAATCTGCAGTGAATGGGATCTATGATGAAGAGTTATTGGAGCTGTGTCTCTAAAACCTTCTATGAGCAACATTTTTTTTAAGTAGCCTGACTTAATAGCGAGATTATTAAACAAATGTAAAGAGATTATTAAACTAATGTTATAGTGAGATTATCATCATAATCTACAGCTCTCAGCATGTTTATCTGCCCCTTCCTACTGCAAAGATCTTAAAACCAAAGATATCTTTCCTTTTCATGGATGAAATAAGCTTTAAAAATGGCGTCTAAATCATGTCACATTTTGAGTGTCTTTTAAAGGCTTGAAAAATAAAAGCTGAGGATCAAACACAAGATGCACTTATGTCTAAATAATGACCTGTTAACATTAGTCCTATACTGTACATGCTGAAGGGCTAATGCTTAACTTTAGACTAGCAAATCTAAGGTTAATGTAAGCACCATTAAACTAATGTGAGAATCTCTTATAAATTGTTTAATTCAAGACTGTTCACCCTTTTAATCCCCAAGGTTGTCACTTTCTCCAGGCTCTTCAGATCATTGTCATCCTTGAGACATTAAGGGTTCTCTGTGCTTTAATACAGGAGAGCATGAAAAAGCCACAATATGTCTAGTCCATCTAATGACTTGAGACTTTAAGCAGATAAAAGGGGCAAGGGGGAGCGGTTATGTCCTAAACTGATACTGTCAGCTAACAACGGTAAAGGCCTCTATTTGTCTGAAATCAGGAACTGGTTCGTTTTTTGTTTACATTTGCTAATACTGAAAGCTTTTGCCTTCAAATTGGATGCCGCTCAACTTTCCTTCCGTCATCGGACTGACAGACATTTCCAAACAGAGGTGTGACTGATATTTTTACTTTTACATCTAAAAACGAGCCTGTTGAGACGTGTCTCTCGTTTCTAATTCAGTTTGACTCAACGTCTTTCAATCCGTAATGTTTTCTTCTTTGACAGACAGCTGGATTAAAGGAGCAAAAGATGACTTCAACCCCACACACAAATATACTTATTCACTTCAGTTCTATTCACTCCCAACTATTTAATTCACTAATTCACTTCCATCCTTTTCACCCATTCATCCCTTAATCTGCAACTACTCTTTCCAAGTAATGTCTGACATCATTATGGGCTGTTAGGATCTGTTCATACATTACATCTTCTAAGTTTAATGCATCACAGAGTGCAACAGCTACATTTCGACTAAGAGAGCCTTGATCTTGCAGAGCCTGGGATTTATTTAAAAGCTTTGGATCCTTTCCATTTCTTTACTAAAGCATAGTATAGATTAGGTTAATAAGATCCGCTAAGAGTGTGTTACTCCTCCCTGGCAGTCCTCAGAATGCTGGTAACAAAGCAGCCTTCAAATGATCTACATTAACCAAGAATATGGAAATGTTGCATGTTTCTACAGGCTCTGTGTGTTTATTTGGGCTCCAGAACACAATGGCTGTAAGAAATTCAGAGAGACCTATTGTTCGGGGCAAGTTCACACCAGGGGGATTCGGTTTGATTAGGTGGTTGATTCAAGAAAATCTCACACCTTCTTTTGTTTTGGTTCACTCAAGCAGCTACAACAATTGCTTGCTACGGTGGGTGGTATTCGCTGAAACGACTGCTGACTAGAAGAAGAAAATCCAGCTCATTGTTTGGCCAGTACCAGAAACGACCGGTTTGTCGTATGTAAACAATGGAGCAACGATAAATTCATGAAGTTTTGGGGTTTGTGTTTTCACTTTGGTGCTCAAACCAATGCAGTTTTCACCTAAATCTGTCTGAGCAGCAGGAGGGGCAAACAGTAATCCGATGTGTTGGGTTACGCTGCATCCTGCATCACTTCCTCTCATACCCTTTTTTCAAGCAGATGAGAGTTAGCTTCTTTGGTCTGCACCAAACTGTATGTTCACACTGCCCCAAATAGCCCAGAGAAGCAGGGTTAGTAAACCCGACCAACCAGTACCAGTGTGAATACACTCTCAAGATTCACCTTTCTTGTTACCATCAGAGCTCTCTCTCCTCCATCATTTTAGAGCTTGCTCATTCTTGGTGGCCCTCCCTGTTTCCAGCTGATTGAGTTTGTATGAAGCAACCAATCACAAAGGCTTACTAAGGCAAACTGAATTTCTGAAATCTATTTAGCCTCTGGTTCCTACACAGGATGTAAATACAGCATGAGAAAATGGCACACGTTACTCAGAAAAATCAGGTTCTTACTGTAAGTACACAACAAAAAGCAGTCGAAGAAACTAAAGATCATGAGATTGTTCAAGTACTGAAGAAATAAACCATCGAAGTTGAAATACTGTACGTTTTTTGTATCTTTGCATCTGTTTAAACATGCAGTCATGTGAACCTGTTCCGGCAAAGTGACTGAAAGAGTTAACTTTTTTTGGATAATGACATTTTTGTTAGTTTATCCCCTCATTTCTTTTTGTTTGCATTTGCTTTAGCACATAATCACTTGTTCTGGTTCACTCTCATTACTTTCACTGAGCGGCTTTTCAGCAACAATTACTACTTAGTGCTCCGTTGAGACCTTTATGACTTTTTTTATCTTTTTAAAAAGACTAGAAAACCAGAAAACTAAAGATGAAGAATCCTGAACATTGTGATTATGCAGCATGTAATTTAGCCTTTCAGCTGCATTAGAGTGGCACAAATCTATAGATTTGGTGTGAGGTATAATAAAAATGTCAGTCACTAACTAAACTCTCAGTGTTCCTTCATGAGCCATGGAACGGCCATGTCTAAATAAGGACAGAAAAAATAAACTGGCAGATTTCTTCACTTTGTTTGCATTAAAGTAAAAAAAAACAGCCAACCCAAGATTGCTGACCCTATAGTATGTTTAAGTTTACGCCTGTATATCTTCATAAACATCAACCATCCAATAATTAGCACCTATTCAGCCCCTTAATTCACACACACACGGCTTCAAAGTCAGGTCATTATTCCCTATTGTTAATCAGAATATGCTTTTTTTTTGCCATCCCCACCGTTTCTGATGTGTTCACAGCAGATGGCAGACGTGATGAAAGCGGGCGTGCTTTCAGAGGAGAGTCAGCCATGCATGCGGTGTGTGTCCACACCTTCCTGACTGTTGACTTTTCATGAAGAAACAAGACTTAGGAATGAAGATGAAGAGCAGCATCACAAGATGCTCTGTTGATTCTACTGGTGATGTTTTGTTTGTCACAGCTCCATCTTTCATTTACACTCGCAGCCTTAATTCACATGCATAACGCTGAATGTTTGAGGCTTTCTATACAAATACGCAATATGATTACAAAGATAATACTTTTTTTGTCTAAACGGATGAGTCGCTTTACGCACATGGTGCCCTCTTACCCAATGACATTTTTACTGAGAACAAAAGTTACAACAAAATGTCAGCGTTCTTTCATGGAACAGAATCTCCAGCATCTTAATCAAAATTAAATTACAGAATTCAGGGAAGCAGTTAACAATGAGCAGAAATAGCTAATCTTGTTTGTATTGTGAGTTTTCCTCTGAACTAACCTTCAGCTCCCAGCGAAAGGTCATCTTCAAAGCTGCAGCCGTTCCTCAGCGCTCCTGTTCACACGCAGACACATAAACACACACAAAGTGGTACAGTTGTTAAACCCCTCCAGAAGATAAGCATTCAAGACTCTCAGGACTTCTATGAATAGCCGATGTCATCCAGGAAAAGGTGGATTTGGGGTTCTCAAAATGTAATAAAGATCTTTAACAAGAACTGTGGATTACCTTTGTTGGGAGAAGCACTTTGATCATCTATAGAGGCTCCGAGGGGAGTCCTGGACAAGAGACATGGAAAGGATAAGTAAAAGTTATACATTAACTTTACATAAACTGATCTGCACATGCGTAAAAAATCAAACATACCATTCTTTTACATCAAAATGGTGTCTCAAATCTGCATCTGGTAGCATTTTGTTCATTTAATAGAATTTGTCAAAATGCAATCAAGTTTTAAAGATAATCATGATTTGTTAACTTTCACTACAGGATATCTTTACATAGTTGGTCCATGTCTGTCACACTTACTGTCTACCTTTTATCTTAAAGCTACTGTGCATTAAGCTGATTAAAAACTAACCGGTCAGGCTAACTCTCTTAGTACTCACTGCCTGTCAAGCTGTGACCAGGTAATCCATCTTAAGTCATTCTCAAGATAAGTACTCCAGTTTCATCCCTCTCACACTAAGGCTAAATAAGCCAGGTTACCTGTCAAACCAAAGCTAAGTAACGTTAGCCTGCCAGATTTAGGTGCAACAACAAAGACAAAGTGCCTTTAAGATTAAATCTAAGTAACCCAATCTAACTCCCGGTCAAACTAAAATCCTGTCGTTTGGACCCTGCCCCAGGTCTTCTATTAGCCAGGCTAGCTGTCTCAGGCTAACTAGCTAGTTAGCAGTGGCAGGGAGGTATCGGGTCTGAGCTGCTTTCTGCTGGCGGTCACTGTGCTGTTATACAACCTGTGGCTCTTATCAATGGGACAAACTTCATGCCACTATTTAACACACACAGACTTGTGTAACTTGTGTAACAATGTGCAACCAGTGTTTGCTAGTCCTTCTACTTTCCACTGGAAGCCATGTTTGGCCTACGGCCTTGCCCTGCAGCTGTTGCCATAGAAACCAGCGATTCAGATTCTCTCGGCGGTGATGTTGTGGCGTGCGTATCGGAGGGCCGTACGGGCCTGTGAGTGACAGCGGTAAAAACTGCATGTGTGTGATAACAGTGTTGACTCAACAAGAGGAACTCCTCCTCTGTTTGCTCTCCTTTCTTTTTCGGCCTCTTTTTCCGTCTTCCGTCAGCTTCTTCCTTTCCCTCTCCCTTTTACTTCACCTCCACAACTCTATGGGCCCTATCTCTGGGCACAAGTCTGCTCCCTACGTGTGTGTGTGTTCCCTCTCCGGTTCTGCGTGCTGCATGACTAGGCGTTGGCTGCGTGTCGCTCCAACGTCAGCTCCTGATAAAGGCTTCTACGAAACATACACACTTCCAGACATAAATAAACTATTGAGCAACAAAACCAGTTCGCCACTCAATCACTCAACAAATAAGTTAAGATATAAAGCTCTATATCATACTTTTTTTTATGTTAAGCAATTTTTTACCAACATTTTGCTCTACATTTATTGATAATTTCCTGTAAATTCATCAGCTGTTATTATTCAATTATATCCAATAAAATCAAGGAGCAGTAACTTGAATCTTGCTGCAGGCAAGTAATAATATATTCCCAGCTTTACTATAAATAAACCAGAGTGGATCCACCTAAAAAAGTCTGCACTGTGTTAGCATGTGTTGACATTAAGAGAACAGCTGAAAGCTCAAGTTAAAAAAACATGACTATGATCATTTAATCAGGTGGTTAACAGATATACCTGCATTCAGTCAGCCAGCTGGCGATCTTGCTGGGTACTTGCCCTGATGGAAAGACACACATGAGCATGTTAAAGCAATAATCCAGCAGGTGTTGTGCAGTTATTACAACATGTAATAAAATAATTACAGTGGTGCCAGACTTCAGGACGGGGCTCTGAACATCTGACTGAACACAGTCGCCGTCACCACAGATGGCAATGCCTCCAGATTACACTTAATTATCCACATCCAGCTCCCGTTTACACCACTGAGGCTTCCTTTAGTTGGTAGCTAGTCTAGGAAATGCATCCATACTGTCTCCTGCAGTTATATCAATCCCTAAAGCCCCCCAAAAGATAATAATAATAATATGAAAGAAGAATTGTATTAATTTGGTGACTTCTTACATCCTCAGTCATGAGGATAACAGGGCTAAATGGTTCAATGACCAGCTTTAGCCAAGATACCTGTTAAACATTATCCAAATATCTTTAGGCTGAAAAACAAGCCATTGCTTCCACAGACGACTGTAAGTAATCAGAGGATAATAGATGAGCTCCCAGACTGCATGGAAATTCAATCAGACTAAAGCCCTTTTCACTTAGCACATTCCAAGCAGGGTAGACAGGCCTTAGCTGCACATCACCCTCTTGTTTATAGGCACCTACACCAAGAAGAGGTCCCAAGCTGGGTCTCCTCATATCACCGGCGCCTGAACAAATAAAGTAGCACATGAACACATGGCTAAAATAACTTCCATTATGTTGTGTATGTAATCCCCAGAGGAACACGTAGCTCACCAGTGCAGAGGGCGATGGTAAGTACACTGATCAACACGGAAAACCAAAACATAAGGTAAGATAAATCTTTTTAGAGAGCTAGATTAAAAGAAAAAATGTAAAGATAATAAGGTGCACTCACCAAAAATACAAGAAACATTCATCGACACTCCAGACATGACTCCTGTTGGTTGATGTCAGCTTACTTTATGCAATATCACACACTACTACAATTACAAATAACCTGCGTTTGTAAGCTTGAACTACCAGCAATATAGCACGACGACTGTGTGAAAGAGACTTAAACTTAGACATAACAGAGGCTACATCGTGCTAATAATCATTGAGAGTGGTGAGAATGTTCTTAGTCTTTTCTTTGCATAGCTGATTAAAACTAAACCCAAAAGCTGTCCAGATATCGCTCATAAATATCAACCTCTGATTTGAATATTTCTGAATTAAAACAAGGAGCAAGCAGTCAACATTTAGATGTCCTGCCTGATATTAAACACCTGCCAAAAGGCCTCTGATAAGTCTGAACAAAGATCCGAGTATCTCAGTATCTGGTTTGGGATTGTCGGTAATATTTCCTTCCATAGCTCTGCAGATAGTGAGGAGCAGTCTCCGAGCGCCGGCTTAGCTTCCCACCTGTTGTTTGAGCCTTTTCTAAACAGTTTAACAACCATGTGAATATAGTTGCAGATCTTGCTTCACTGAGATAAAATGAACTAATCAGAACCCTATGAGGCACTTTTGGTAATAGACCGGAGCGTTTCTGAGACCATAACAGATGCACAAAGCTTTTCATTTAGCAGTAACTTTATTAAAATATCAGACTGCTACACCATTTATAAGTGCAGCTCAGGTTTGCAGGTGCGGTCTCACCTGTTTCCTCAGGATGTCTCTGAGGGTCTCCATTAGCCTGCTGGGGGTCCTGGGGGCCGGACTGCTCTGATTTTGACTGTCCGAAGGAGTCTTTGCTCTTGGCCCAGGCCTGGCGGCGGACAGAGGCCATGCTGACTGACTTCAATGGATCTGAGGTTCAATCAAATGAAATATGTGTAAAGATGCTATGATGTCATCAATCTGGTTTGCTCGTTAGTTGACCCAAGAATCTGAAATTGAACTGAGGTCAAACACAGAGCAGAAGAGCCAAGATCAGCACAGATATAATGGTAAGGTAATTGGTGTTTTTATCAGCCAGGTTACAAAGGAAAGACACCTGAAGGCTCAGCATTCAATATAAAATTTCAGTAAATGTGAACCGTTAAACTTTTATATACATTCCTACCAGTTGAAAGTTTGGACACACTTTTCCATTAAACCCAAAGGGTCCAAGCTTTTGACAGGTAGTGTATACGCGGTCATTTATCCACATAATTCAAGTGTTATTCCTTTTCCTTACTGGCGTATTTTACCAGTTTAAGCATGTAAAAGCAAGACGACCAACCCGAAGCAGTGCTGGTTTCAATTCCCAGAACTCCGCTCTCCATGTCTGCTTGTGTAGATGTGTTCAGTCAGCCAGAGGGCTGACAATTCTACAGCAACATCCTCAGTAGCTAACACAACTGGAGAAAAAAAACAGAAAGAAAAGCATTTTCTTAATTTGTTGCATTTAACAATGCACTTTAATAATCACAGGGCTTGACATTAATGGTTAATTTGGGCAACTAAAGTCTATATATCGGTCCCAAGCAGTCCTCCGATCAGACAGGAGAAAACTAATAAGATGTTTTCATTCATTCACCCAGACTTTGTTATCGTTAGCCATCCACGGCTGAAAAGATCAGAGTTTGTTGTTAATGGTGTGAGAAACATGCAGCACGAGCCACCAAATTTGGGTTTTAATGTTCTTCCAACAACAAAAGTTTGACCAAATCTAAAGAAGAGGGGGGAAATTAGAAATGACAAAGGATAACCCTACGGACCTGTGTGAAAAAATGCTACGATCGGTAGAGCAGCACATTATCTAGGCGTTCCAAAGAAAGCAAACACAAACACTTGAACAGAAATTGTTTACACACCTATTTAACTAGTGATTCAGCACTCTGTCAGGATCATGTGGCAGCAAAAGTCCCATAAAAACCGGACAGCTGTCAACCCCAGAACATTATGTAATAATGCAGATAAGTGACAGTCTCCCACTTTCATGAAAATGCCATTATTGTTGCTCTTGACTGACACAGATTTTATAAATACTCAGAATTTTACACTTACACGTCCACAGTATGTTTGTATATAAAGAAGCCATTAGGCAAATCCTTAGTGATCTATTTATTTCCTTTTGAAACTGACCATAAGTTGCTATTTCAATATGTTTGAATATGTTTGGCCAAATCACATCTAATATGACAAAGCTTAATGTCACATTTTTTGTACAGAAGACAGAGTTGGCTGTGAAAGCAATTTTCCATCTGTTTTCAGATGTTATAAAGGCACAATAACAAGGCAGAAATATGGCATAAGCAATGATAAAAAGAAAGTGAGCACTGTAATGACTGTGATGCAAAACCGAAGGCAAATTATATAAAAACAAATCTACATAGTGAGTGTATGTGAGAGTCCCCTGTGATACTCCTGCTTCATCAGACAATTTTTAACACCATAGTTCACCTGTTACTGACTGAATAAGGAATTCTTTAAAATATACATATATCAACGTTTCAGCGTTTATCTGAAGGAGGAAGTTAGGATAAATGAAACAGAGATGCCCTATGTTGAGATGTAAGCCAACTTTAATTAATAATACTCAAATTACTTTGTTCTTAAAAATAATGACTCCCTGGAGTCTAAACTGGCCAAAAAACAGGTTTTTTGAAACTCAAGAGCATGGGATGTGCTGAAAATCTGTTGAAATGACATGGAATGATCCAACAAATGCCACACTTGAAATCAACTCCAGACCTCGGATTTGGAAAGCATGTGAAGCAACGCTAAGGAAAGAGCCAACAACTGTCCATGTCTGACACAAATACCCTCACGTTAAAGCAGGAGTCTGCATTTTAAGGACTCAACTGTTATGTAACTGTAACTTGATTATGCTGGGTAACAAAAGCTTTTAAAATGAACTTGTAAGGGTGACGTCTGTGCCTCACATCATAGATTACACTTAAATGAAATGAAGACCCGCTGATTCTTTCATTAATTTAATTTTCCAGTTTGTCCCTATTCTTATGAACATCAGCTCGTCCCAGCTGCACAGCTTCTCCCTGCATGCAAAAAGGATGAATGACTGTGCGTGAGAGCAGGAGCATGATTCTGCATTCAGCTGACTAGACATAAGAATATGTAAGCTCCCCTCATTAAGAACAGAAAGAAAGCGAAGCATGATGGATTCACCGGGCTAAGGACGAGGGAGAAAAGGGAGAAAGTCAGAGGAGCGAGCAGCCAAATCTGAATGAGAACGTGTGAAACAGGAAATGAGTGTTTAGAGTGAAAAACAGAACAACTTCCTGTCTGAGAAAGAGAGATGTAGGGGGGATAGGTTTATTTTTAGATCTTTCTCTTCCAAATGCAAAACACTGGAGAGAATTACAACATGCACGCAGGCGTGCAGGGAGCTGGTCGACACATGCATCAGGGAGCTTGCCGCCATTAGTGATGAGCACAGCAACTCTTTGTTCAAACCCATAGATTTCAACCAGGTCTCAAAGAAGGTTCAGTGTGGTAACAGCAGACAAGAAAAAACAATGTTGTTCTTGAGAATTGGTCTTTGGGTGTCTGAGGTCACAACAAAGAGGGGAAAAAACACAACTTTGTTCAGAACCACAGAGTTTCTCAGTTTTCAGAAGGAAGGAGACTTATTATAGTATACTTTTGACATTATATTGTATGAAAAAGGTAGAAATGCACTTTCCAAGTAATTTATTTGATGTGAACATGAGCTGAGACATAATGTCTGCTAAGTAACTGTCCAAGAAATAGGACTGGGTGATATGAACCAATTTTCATATCTCTATAATTTTTTCCTTAATCACAATATACAATATTTAAGGATCAGAAGTACATTTTCACTAAAATATTTGACTGAAATGAAAGTATATCTGCATTAGAATAATACAAAATACTTTTCAATGGCCATAAAAAGATACAGTTGTGCAAAATGCTAAAAGGAGATATATTTCTAACTGCAAACAAGCTAACTCGATAAACAGGACATTCCCAAAAGGTTTAGAAGCCCAACTAAAACTTTGCTCAATCATTAATTTAAATCAAAGTATTAAAAAATGCTACAGTCGAAGTGCTGTTCCATGGAAAGTTCTTAAACCCTCGCATGTATGGGAAGTGGATGGAGCTTTGCTTTACTCTCGACAATGTTTTACATTACTGTGCATATAATTCTTAAAGTAATTCTGCAGTACAGTTTAAGTTAAGAAGGGGTAGAAACTTATGAGCTGTTGTGAGTCGGCCTACTCCTTTTGAGCATTGTTGTGGGTTTTGTTTTTTTTTGGGGGGGGCGGGTTTCGCTCTCTTTTCCGTAGTACAGTATGCATACATGTTGCTTTTCATACCTGATTCTTTGCATAAACCCACATTCTCAAATAAAAAAGTATTGTATAAAGCAGTATGTATCTGAAAACTTTATATGTTGCCCAGCTCTATCAATAAATGAATTGGTCAATCTGATGGTTTGTGTAATTTATTAAACCTTTAAGTATTTTATTTCTTAAGAAAATGAAAAGCTGTCATCAGGTTAGATGTATACAACTTTTTGTTTTCTCCAGGCTTCTGTGTGATGCTTCGGGGGTTAACTGATGACCTGAGGGTATAATCATTCGGTCTGACCTGACCTATGTCTGATGCAGAGAGAGTTTAGATCCTTAAACCTGTTATCACCTGACAATCAACACATCAGTGCAGATTTTACCCAATTTAATCAAAATGAAGCATTTTCTCTTTTTGTATTTGTTTAACTTTTGAAATAAAATAAAAAAATAGTTTGGTTTTCTGAAATACTGTCAAGTAATGAGGCAATTCCATCAGAAACTGTGATCCTTTAAAGCTTTCACATAAGTTTCAAAAGTAGAGAGAAGACAATTAAACAAATGTCTGAAGGAAATAATGCTGTACAACAAGCAATACAAGTATGTCCAACCATGCTGGTGTGAAAGGTTTGGGTAACTATTAAAAAACTGAATGTTTCCAGAAAGCTGATCAGAGTCATACATCAGCTTGAATTGAATTTACTCCCATTCATGCATACGGACCTTCCACATGTGCGATGTTGGTGGGTTTTTCCTTACACAAACTGCTCCCTTTCCCCTGTGGAAGACATTGCTAATGCCCACCTCCCAGAGCTCAACAATGTCTGAGTGTCTACACGCTGCATATCACTTGTTTGATCTTTTACCCGCTGGCAGGTGCTACAAATCATTCAAAGCAAGAATCAGCGGACCAGTTTTTTCCCTGTAGCTATCCAAACTCTTACAAAGCTGACTGAACGACATGGCAGAAACCTTCAGAATCTCGAGGGATAATTCAGATGGAGAATCCTGCAGAAAAACAGTCCCCAACCATGAAACTCCTCGTTTATAAAGATAGGATCAGAACCACTGCTGAGAAACTATTATCCTCCTTCAAAACATTCTTCAGCCCTCCAGCCACCACCCTCTCCGCTGACAACTTCACCAAATTCTTTACTAAGGAGGTGATGACAATCTGTCACCTCTCTGATTCTACGAGTGATAGCCAGTCTTTTTGGCTAATGGCACATCATCTTTCCATGTGGCATCCACAAACACAAATATCCCCTTCCCTGGTCAATAATGCATCATTTTTAATCATTTATCTCTCTAATTGAGTGTCATAATTGTTGACATTCCTGCAGCATGTCCATGAGACTCCGTTCCCACCGGCCATTTTCCTCCCATTGTACCTGCATTCACACATGTAATGAATGCTTCATTAGCTTTAGGCATGTTTCCAGCTGCATTCAAAGAGGCTCAGGTAACACTTCTGCTGGAAAAGCCAACTCTGACCACCCGTCCAGTCGGGAAGTATCAGCTGGTTAAGCTACTTCTGCTCCGATCAGCAGAAAGGTGGTTTTTAAAGAAGTCTCAGACGTCCTCTTGCAGAGCAACCTTCTTCCCTCGAATCAGTTTAAGTGGCTCTAGCTAGAACTGAAGCATAATCCTCGGTTGTTATCTTCTCTCTGGTGCTGGTGTTCTTTCAAGACGAACATCCCCCTCACCCCAAACCTTAATATGAATATGAGCAGATTAAACCCTATTATATCAGTCTTTCACACGATTTCACTCCAAATCACAGCTTGTCTCTGTAAGACGGGGATCCTTACTCCCAGTCCTTGAGGGCGAAGGGGTGTTTTCAAATCAATGGCTAATTAGCAGACTTGTCAGAACAGACAAGTCTGAGTCTGACTCAGCTGTGCTGCAACAGGGAGACGTCTAAAACCTGCAGGACAGGACCAGGATTGAGGATCCCTCCTCTAACATATCCACATAAACCAAGGGATGCCACCTTCAACTACACTTTTCGAAGACCAAGCTAGTGGTAAACAAGGTTTGCAAGAAATGTGGAGCAGCTTTTGCAGTGCAAGCATCATAAAGCCCAGCCCCACTCCATCTCAACCACTTCACCCCGAGGACGTTTCAGGCTCTTTTCAACTGCGGTAGGAGCTCGGGAATCTCCTGAAGACTTAAGAGAAAACCTCCTCTCACATAAAATCACACAATCTTCACTTTTTTCCTTTTTTCATAGTGTTATCATCATTTCTGCTCTGACATAGATATAGACTGAAAGCTCAAGTGTTGCATGGAAATGAAAATGAATATTTTTACAGATGGAATAAAGTTATATTGCCTGTGAGTATAACACTTCTCTTTTGAGTTTTTTTTCTAGTCATCCAAAAAGCATTTTTCTTACAGATTTCAGTAAAGGACTAAAAGCGATTTCAAAATAAACTGTAGACAAGCAGCCAGGTTTCTTTTGAGACAGCCGCTTTTTTCCAAATTTTCATATAACCATCACATAAACCGATATGAGAGAGTACTCAGTTGCTTAGAATTTATTGTGGTCACTTTCGTGATCTCATGGTCATCCAAATGCCTCTTTGTTGATTTTTGTTGGCTTGTCTAGATGGGCTTAGTCTAAAATTCTTTAAAGATTGTTTTACTATTAATGAAAACATGCTTGACTCTTCATCCTTCAAATTGCCTGTGATTCTCATCATGTTTTCGCCTCTATGATCCTGGATTCATTTCTTAATAAATAAATAAGCAATTTCAACAATGTTCTTGCAATTGTTTGAATTTTCCCTTCTTCTACATTTAGAGGCCTGTTTTAAGTCATGTTTATGCAGATATATATAAAAAGTCGTAAAAGTCTACAAAACTCTCAAGCATCACAGTATTAGATGATTTAACTTGGAAGTGGAATCAGAAACATGGCACTTCAAACAGCTATGGAATAAGAAACTTATGAAGTAATTCTACTGCAACAAAATGATTTAACTTTATTATATAATTAAACAATATAAAAAATGTATTATAAGGGGGAAGACTGATGTGACAAAAGGAAATAAATGTAAATTCTGCCACTAATATTAGCAAGAATGTTCTGTCTGTTATCACATGTAAGACGCTGTAAATCTATGCACTTGTGCACTGAAGTATTTGCAAATGAAAATGTGAGCGCTTTCTGGCCTTTCTGTGTTTTATTTCACTATAAACTGGATGTCAGTGACAGAAGAGGATAACCCAATGACTGCTTGAGTATATTCAGCCTGACTGTTGAGTTAACCTGTCGACTCTGACAGAAGCCAGACTTGGAGTTCAGAGCTGCACGAATGTAACACCATGAACAGAGTCCAGCTTCACCATAACAGCCAAGTGCAGGACAAGGTTTAAGACTCCACATTTACTCTGATGTTCAGTGGGCTCCTTGGCCACCAAAACACAGCGTCAGAAGTTTCAGAGAGCTTCTTTGCTGCTTTTCTTCATTCATCATACAATAATAGGAAAACAGGGAAAGGAAAAAAAACTATGTATGAACCTAATTTCCCACAAATGTGGACCAAAATGCAAATCAATCCAAAAACTTTAGTGTAGACGTCACTGAATCTTTGATCTGAAAAATATTCAGCAGATTAATTGATGGGAGGCAAGGGTATCAGGATTGGGTATAAAAGGAGCATCCGCCACAAACAAAGTCTTTTCAGATAAGGTTGGATCACCTTTTGCTGTCAAACGTGGTCAGATTCATCTTAATGTTTTAATAAGTGTAATTCTCAAAGTGAAAATGCAAATACTTTAGTATCTCGACATATACAGAGCAGAACACTGTAAAGATTCAGGGAGTGTGGAGAAATTTTATGATACAAAGACCAGCAACAGAAAACTGATGAATGTTCATGAGCTTTGAGACTTTGGGCAGCACAGCAAAAGAATTAATTTAGAATGTTACCTTGGTTTCTGCAAATAACCAAGGACCTTTGTGTGCAAATTCATGTGTTGATCAATTTCAGAGATGCAGTTATAATGGCCTTAACTGATCTAACATAACTTACATTGCTGTCAGATGCACTGGATTCATAACATCAATATGGATGCTATTAAATCTGTTTATCTTACTGTTATCCTTTACATTTAGTCAATATGGACCTCTGCATCTGAAATAAAGCTTGATGATCATAATGACACATGCTAAGGACTATCTTGAATCACCATTTTTTACTCAACACAGTCCACAGCTGGAGCCAGAAATGTAACCTGAGACTGTATTACACAAGAAGGAAGCCATATATCAACTGTGTGCAGAAACTGCAGAGTTCTCTGGGCACAAGCTCGTCTCAGATGGACAGAAAGATAGCGGACAAATGTTCTGTGGTCAGATGAGTCCATATTTAATCTGCTTTCCTCTTGCTGTACATGCTTAAGATGAGACAAGCCAGGAAAAATGTTATTGTTAGCTGCGTTTCCATTACAGTTTTTCGCAATTTAAAAGCGATATTCCTAAAATTTCGGGAAAATGGAATGTATGGAGCATCACGATGAGGAGACAAAATCTCTGGCTTTTGAATCAAAGAGCAGAGTCAGCCTGAATGGACCCAGATTCACCTGAAGAAGTGTCTAAGTTTCAATTTCCCCACTTCAAAGGGTCTATTTTCAAAGTAATAAGCAGTAAAGTATATCAATGTTTCTTTCTCAGTTTTGAAGACAGCACTTTACTCGCAGTAAAATATTTCCACAATGTAATATTGGTACTTTGATGATTGCACTGAATTACAAAACATGAACTTAAGTGGTTCCCAGTTTATGCAACTCCATATCTCAGCGCTGTGGTTTTTCAGGGGAAACTACAGAAAACAGTCTGTATACAAGATTCTCTCTTTGGGAGGTTTGATCATCTGCATTATAAAAATCACTTTAATTAGATTTTCTGTTGTTTGTGTTTCACTCGGAAAAATGTCTCCAAACAGGAAAAGACAAGAATTTCAAGTTCCTGTGGTGAAAGTCGTCAGACAAACCAAACATGGTGAGAAGGGTTTATCATTTATCAGCTACAGAAAAGTATTTTTTTTTGACGGTTAATTTATCTTTCCCGAGTGCTACCTTGTCATGAAAGGTAATGGACCTTGCATAGTTATCTTTCCCATTTAATTTATAGAATTTTAAAATCTAGACAATTCATTTAAGTTTGCAAAATAAGCCTCTTTTCATACAGCTACAGAAATAAAAGTTTAAACAATAATCCAATGAGCTATTACTAAATAAACTATTATTCTTTTTATAGTAACATGCATTTCGTTTTGTATTTTAACTAAAGTTGGATTAAGAATGCAATATCGTAACCTGTAATGATTCAACATGTATTGTTACGTCAAAATAATCATATTATTGATAATTGATACATTGATAATAGTTGCAGCAAAACGGTAAACAGGTGAAATTATTAATCTATTTCAGACATCTCATATCAGCAAATTGGCTTTTTTGTGTTCTAGACCATGTTTCAAGATCAGATTTAATTTTATGGTTACTTTTCATAATTAAAAATGATTATGTTGCTCTGACATTGCTATGATTAGGTGTTTTACTTCTCATGTAGGTTTGTCTCAAACTGTTTTACTGGCCTGTTAGCTTCCTGTAAATGGTTTGTACTGCAGTAACCAAAGGTGCTAAAACAAATATACGTAGGGAGATTGATATGCCAAAAAAAAGTTCAGGGACCGACATGTTCCAGAAAAAACTGCTTCAAATACACAGATAGCAGCTCAAAAAAAAAGAAAAAGGAGATCTAGAAAACGTTCAGAAAGATAACACAGAGGGGTGAAAAAACACTTAATTACTTTAATAAAAGTGGTGGTGTGACATCACAAGCACCAGCACAAAGCTACTAAATTACACTTCTGTTCTCTGATTCAGCACGCAAAGTTGTTTCTACGTCTTTTCAGAAATATTTCTGATATGAAAGATTATTATGATTTCCTGTTTGAGGAAAACACTTAACTTTATTCTGCACCCAGTTTATCTGTCAGTTTCTTTACAGACACAAGACCTGATAACCCCTCAAGTTATGAAGGTTTTAATTAATGTGAAGTGCTTTAAAACTAATTTAAGACACCTGCCAGGATATAAACTGGGTATAAACTGCTGCACCTCAGTCATCGGCACTTCCCTCTGCTTGTATTTTACTACATCAGGGATGATGAGCCAGTAGTGGTGTGAAGTGAATAATTCTACTAATAATAATTGTTTTTGGTTATATTTAGTGCGCACTATTATTTAGGTGAGGTGAGGTTTGGAATGTATGGTAGTTTGCTACCTCACTTAAAGTCATATTTCCTAGAAGTAGAAGATCTGAGTAATTCTTAAAACAATGATGATGATTACGTGGCACTAGAAAGGAAGAAGTAATGTGTTAGTCTGGCCAGAACTGGACTTTTAAAATTCACGTAAACATATAAGTCTGCGTGAAAATAGGGCTGGGCGATATGAGCCAAATTTCATATCGCGATCATTTTTTCCTTAATCATGATTTATGATATATATCTCAATATAAAATTATTTGGTCAAGTAACCGAGGAGATGGTTCAACTTTACAGCCTTGACTGTTAAATGCACTTTGATTAAGGACCAGAACCATATGTGGATAAAAATGTTTGATAAAATGATAAATGATGAAAAAAATAAAATATAATCAATGACCATAACAAGGATGCAGTTGTGCAAAATGTTAAAAAGAGACAGTTTTAACTCAAAACAAGTTAACTTGATATAGCAATATTCCCTCATTCTATATCTCGCGTAACAAAGTCTCTAATATTTGAAAATCTTGATATATTGCCAAGCCTTATGTGAAAGCATACAAAATCAAATCCCTCACAGCCTACAAACACCGACATTTCTTCAGAAACTATAAGCAGTCTATTGAATGATCAACCCATATCAACTCAGAGAATTTCCAGGCTGTCATTTTGCTCTCACAAAATATCAATTTTCTAACCACAGCAACATCTGATAAAAGACACCAAGCAGGAACTTACAGATGACATCTGTATCT
>JAVQJG010087428.1:0-12260 GCA_036024015.1 Craterocephalus amniculus | reverse complement strand
CAATATTACCTCCAAGAAACAACGTTATTTTTCAAGGAAAGGGACAAAACGCGGATTAATATTGGTCTGGCATTCTCAAGGTGGAGAGAGCGGCGAGACCGAAAAGGACTCCAGTTTGCTCCTCTTCTGGTACGTGACTCACGAGCGGATTCCACCTCGTCCACGTCTCTTTTTTCCTCTTCCACAGACGGTAGCCACTCGCTGCTACCTGCCGCTGCAGACAGGCTGCTGCTGCTCTAAGAAGTTGCATCAAAATAACGATGAATAATTAGAATAAGCTGCGGTTCTTAGCTCAGCTCATGTTGTATTGCACAAGCACACCCCATCTTGAACTAGTCATATTTGCATTAGTTTTAGAAAAATTTATAATTATACTGTTTTTAGGCTTACATAATTTAAAACATGCTCTCTGTTTAAAATTAATAAATAAAGTAAAACTATATAAGGCAAAGAGGAGTTTTTCCTTTAAAAAAAAAAAAAAAAAAGAGGGGCGTGGTTTTTCGGTTGGGGGAGAGGTAGAGAGGCATTGATTGAAACAGGCTTTGTTTTGGTTTGAGACAGCTCCACAGTACGCCGCCTAACGGCGAAAAAAAAATCGCTTTTAGCTCCTTGTGCATTTTTTTGCAACGGCTCCTTTCTAATCAGCTGTCTGGCTATGCAGATACAGAAATGAAAGCACGTTAAAGATGGCTGGCCCAGCTGTTCTGAGCTCTCTTAACAACTTTTTCTTGCAGTGGCCTTTTAGAGGGCTCACAGGATCTGCCAGTGTTTCCATGCTCCAGCATCCACATTTATCATTTGAGTGTGAACAAGTCTCAATCAAGTGATAACAACTGGGTCACTTCTTCTTTTCAGTGAACTGAAGCTTTTTATCCTGGTTTTTCTCTGTATTGCTCCATAACTTTCCTGCCTGACCTGTTGCCATAAGTTTTGCTTATGTTCAGTGAACGACTTCTTTTTAACGTCCATATAGTCTGGTTGAAGACAGTAGTAAGTGTGTCCTGAGACTGTAGTTTTTGAGAAGACTTCTCGAGGAGATAAAAAAGTTATTTTTATTTGTTTGGGACTTTTTACTTGAATTTTTTTGTTTTTTATTTTGGAAAAGAAATGTATCTAGCTAACTGATTTAGATAATCAAACATATATTTTTCGTCTGAAATTGTACATAAAATTGTTGGCTCAGAAAAATTTAGAAAAACTTATTTAAATTTATTGTTCATTCAAACATGCACACACACATACATACGTAGGCTACATAGATTTCTGCTAAATGAATCTTACTCTTCCCTGGCTCTCAATGGCCAGGACTGATTTTTGACCCATTACTACTTTTACAGTCTCCACTTATTTAAACGACTTTAATGGGTCGGAGATAGTGAGTCGACTTGAAACTCGAAAATTCCGACTTCCGAGTAGGCCTTGAAGCCACCATTATACTGGCTCAGGGTTGTATCACTCCGCCGAACGTCTAATGTGAAAGATAACGTACAGTTTTTACTGATTCGCAACATAACTATACACCAACCATGATTAACAACCAATTTATACGAAATACAAACCCTCGAATTGCATGTTTTCTAAATGACTGACATTGTTGCCTACTCAAGTATTTCTAAATTAAAAGAAATACGTAGAAAAAAGAAGAAAGTCTGCTCTTCCAAGTATACCTTAATGGCTCTCACAGCTTTTCTTAATTGCACATCGAGTAAAAATAGCTAAACATTTTAAAAGGCAACACATAAAGCACTACTTACAGCAAATTAGTTAGTTTGTGTTTCTTTTGCTTCAGTTGGAAGTATGGGCGTGTTTTTCAGTCGTGGGCTGTGACGGGAATGGCCTTTTGAAACACCCAATAGAACCGAGAGCAGGGCGGTGAGTGGTGCTTGGAACAAAGATTTACAAATTGTAAATGAAAAATTTTGAAAATTATAAACACCCTATTTTCGTACCCTCTCATGGCTCATACTTCACCACTTAAGATGATAAACAAGAGAAAAAAATAACTGAACTGATTCCCTGCTGCACACGGGAGTGAGGAGACTTTGAGTTAAAACCTGCTACTGCAATACATCTGAGGTGAATGTTTAAAAAATTAATATTTGAGTCAAATTTCATTTATCATTATATTCCATCTGTTTGACCAATATCCAGTTTCTGCAACAGATTTTAATCTTCAGTCAAAGTTTTGATAAAAACACAAGCTCTGAACCAACATTTTTCTACATCCCATTCGTGCGAGCGGCATGTCTTTCATGTCATTTTTGTGTATAGGCTAAACAGCAGTTTTGAGGACCTCATAGCCTACTTGAAATTATGTTGCTGTATTAAAGTAGTAAGGTAGAAATATGTATATGTATATGTAGGCTATATATTTCACATTAAATGCATTTCTCAGGGTAATTGCTGTTTTATACCAGCAAAGCGACTAAAACCGACATGTAAAATGTGTTTCTATCAGCTGTTTTACAACATCCGCAGAAAGGAAACGGCCGTTTTAAAACAATAAAGTGCCTTTGAGAAGAGCCGCAGCCATCCATTTATGTCTTTATCTTCATTGTTTTAGAATTGTTGTAATTCCTGTTTTTGTTTCTTGAGTTGTGAAGAACCTTGACATTTAGTCTTAAAGTGTGCTGTACTTATAATATGTATTATTTTTATTATTATTTTATTGTTATTATTATTATTATTATTATTATTAATTTATTATTATTATTATTATTATTATTATTATTTGCACAAAGGATAAACGTGCACGCTCGTGCACTGCCTGTGACGCAAGATAGCGTCACGTGACATGCGTGCAATGACTGCAAAAGAGAAGTTGCGTAGGAGATGCTGAGAATACAACTTGCCCATCGCCACAACTCGGAGAGGGGTGGGGGAGATGGGGGGTCAATGCTCATGCGCGCTCTGGAGACGACGCTGATATCCTCTTATCCCCAATCCGCACAAACAAACAGCGGTGAAATTGTCCGGCGGTGGAATTATTTCTCACACCTGCTGCAGGTGAGTTCAGACACGCAGACCTCTGGCTCCGTCTCAGGCTCAGTCCATAGAAAGCGGTCCGCTGCATCGCCGTGAGTCATGTCCAGAGGCAGGGAAACATTTTGGACACCTGAGTGGACGTGACTTCAAACAGCAGACTGGACATCATGGATGACAAAGCTGACTGATGTTCTGCACGCGCGTGCATCTGTAGTAGACTCTGATTAGGTTCAAGATCGTTTAGTTAGCGACCCCCCCCCCGTGTGGCTTGTTGATGACTGCATGTGATGTCCCGACTGGACGTCTGTTGTCAGAGAAGAGGGTGGAGATAAATGTCAATTCTGTTTAGAGATGAACCAACCTGCTGCCCTCTGTGTTTACAGAAAAATGTCTTCCTACGTCCTTATGGCAGCTCTTTTTATCCTCCCTGTGATTGCAGGTAAGATTTCAATTGTCATTTTGTGTCCTCCTTTTTAAAAAGACATTTTTAGCTGTAACACTGAAATACAGCTTTATGTCCTAGTTATAGCCCTCTGTTATTAAAGTGATTATGACCCATAAGTTGTAGCTCTTCTAGACCTGCCAGTCCCCAGTCGAACAGTTCAGTGGTAAAATCAGTTTTCCGAAAACAAATTTAGGATAAATTCAGCTCTCAAGACTTTTTAACCTGCTGATAGTTTTATTATTTTTATTGGGTTTTCCCTCAATTATTCAATTTGCTTTTTGGAAAGAGATAAAGTTTGTGACCCAGTTGAAGTTCAGTCACAATCAGATAGAATACAGAAAATGTAATGGATTATAATCTATTACAAAGTGGTATCATAGTGTCACCACTGCATGGGGTCCGGCAGATAAATAATGATGTTTATTAAACCTTTATCCACAGGTTGGGATACACTTGGTAAGTCTGCAGCTCTATTTTGACTCTAAATTCTCGGCTCAGTAAACATATTTTGATTTTAAAAGGTTGCTGACCAGTTGTTTTGCACCCTGACAGGTGAGAGGGAAAAGGTCCAGATGGTTTGTGTTGGGAATGAATTTCGGCTGCCGGTGGACTCGACTTCTAGAATTGTGACTTTCACGCCAGACTCTGGGGGAGAAAAGGAAGTCCTGCTGGATCGAACCACTGTGAGTGGAAGTGTTTGCGCTTGTTGTGTTTGTTGTGCAATAGAATAACTACACATAAGCCATTATGAAGAATACGATCACTGGTGAGTTTTTAAGTACAAAATTGTGATACTTACTGAAATGGATGCGAATAAAAAGAATTAAGTCTGTCATTAAGTGTTCAAACTTACTCACAGAGAAAGACAGAAAGGCTTAAATATACCTATTTAAACACAATACAGTTATTTATAAGGGTCTGTTCCTTTCATTAATACTTAATCAGCATTGGAGATTTATATGTGAAGCAATAATAGTGTAATAAACTATGGCTTCAGCCTATCCTTTTTTTCTGTCAATGGTTTGTTCCTCCAAATTGCAATTAATTCTTGATTAATAAGATTAGTTTGTTTAACTGGTTTTGTAGTTTTGGGGAAAATTCAAATTGACCAATATAAGTAATTGTACTGAAATTGAAATAGAAAGTCGATGTTGAGCCTTAGGCAAACCTCTTATTGTAACTAGGTTGCCATAAGATAACTGTTTAATACAGAACAGAACTACTATATAACACTACAAAATACTACTAATAACAATAACACAGGCTGTATAGGTATAATTAGATATAAATGTCTTTATAAAAAAGATGAATACGAACATCTAAAGATCAGAATGGTTAAAATAACTTAATAGATAATACATTAGATTACTTACGCAACTTAATTTTCAAAGGATTTTACCATTTATTTAAAATTAAATTCATTAACGGATTTTAGTCATTACATAAAAAACATGTATTTGGGTGTTTATGTAATATAGAGATTTATAATTTGCATTTGATTAAGAAATTTCATTGACAATAAGTTATTATATAAATCATTTGATTCGGGCTTAGTTTTTGCTAAAATATAATAATATATGATAGATTTCCAGATTTTCTGTTTTCATTTTATTTTCTCGATTTTACTGCAGAGCAGAATTAGAGAGGAACTGAGTGGTTGTTTCTTGCAAACGAAGAAAGTAACTACTAAATAAACATGAAATGAACTGAGACTAGGAAAAAAAGATTGTTCATTTGTTCTTTTTTGCCTCCTAATCTGAACAGTTGCTCATTGGATGGATGATCACTGTATTTGATTGTCCATTACAAATTTTCCTTCAGGAGCAATAAAGTTTATTCTGATTCTGTTATAGAAACTTTAGCAGCAAGGACAATCTCTGCTATAGTCTCTGTTCAGCCTTTTTTATATTATCCGGAGCACAGACTTTAGTACTTTCCAGTTGTCTTGGCAATGTGACATTTTCTAGTCCTTTATAATGCATTGAATCCTGTTACTCCAGAGGCAGCAAATCACATTTACTCTGTTTTTCTATAATCACCTTTAAAAAAAGAGATGCATTTTTCCCAGAGAACTTTACTTTGATTTCCACTTTCTGTTTGAAATTTGTGTCTCATCTTTGAAAACTTGCCTATGTAAGTTTTACATTTTGTCTGTGTCCACCCATGAGCCTCCACCCGCTTAAGTCAGTAAATGCTGATTCTAAAGTCATCACATGTCAGCCTGGAGTTCATGCAGTGTCTTGTTTAGTATATTTTTTCCCAAAATGCAGAGCAGTATTTATAAAGCTGCTTCAGACTCTCCTTGGAAAAATCCCAACAATCCCAATCCCAATGTTCAACAATGGTATCAAAATAATTTTTTTTATGTTTTTAAAGCTATTTTTATGGTATTTATCAGACAGTTTGTTTCTTTTTTGAAAGTTTTTTGGTTTGTTTTATGCATAACATCAGCTGTATGGTTAATTCTGGCTAAACATTGTTCATTGTTGTCTTTTCTTTTCTTTTCTTTTGCTTTTCATTTTGTCCTTTGCTGGGAGTAAAATTCATCAGACATCTTCAAATAAATAAATTTAAGATATTCTGTAGATGTTTAGTAACCAATTTGGACATTTCATTCAAATGTTCCCATCCTCCAAAATTGGTTTATTTGCTTTTTCTGAAGATTCTGGACTTATGACTCAGAGGTTTAAATTATTTTGACTGTATTTTTTGTCCAACTGCAGGTGAAGAACCCACGTTTCGAATGGACCAGAGATAAGACACTAGTCCTGAAAGAAGTGACTCACAGCGATCAGGGACTTTATGCCAACAAACTATATGTTGGATTCACTTATGAGACAGTTCACCTGATTGTTTCAGGTACAACATCTTTATTTTTATTTATTTATTTATTTAATAGGGACATTTCATATTAACGAACATCTGTAGAAACAAATGTAAACATGCTGGATTATAGCTTGCAAGCTAATCTGCATCTGTAGTCCCTAGGCCGGTGAAGAAAGAATAAACAATGCAATGAATCGATAAAAAGATCATATAGTATAAAAGACAAAAAAATTTAATATCAGCAGATTAAAAAAGGTAAATAAATAAAATAACATATTTAAACTGGTTTGTTATTTGCCAGCATGTATTAATTTCTTCAGTTAAATTACTCTCATCACTTTAAAATTCGGCCCAGAGTCAAACACCATTATCACCTGCTCCTCTGATTGGCTAAAAACTCTTGATTCATTTTCAATGATCTGACCATCAGATTTACCTCCTGTTTGTCCTGTAATTAAATGCATGCAGGGTACCTAAGCGTTGTTACTTCAGTGAGGAACTATTCTTCCTGTTTCTCTACGATCTCATGCTTCTTCGTCTGTCTTCAGAATGCATCAAGCCCTATCGGAAAAACTACGGGGAGAACTTTGAGCACAGCATCCCTGAAAACGCCTCTGTGTTGGAGTTTTCTCCACGGGGTGCTCCGCCAGAGGCCATGCCCGTGGTGTTGTGGAACCGGACAAACCCTGAAACGATCGCCTCCGGCCGCGGGCGGCTGCTGCGAGGAGGCAAAGTCTGGGTGGCAGAGAGGGTCACGCAAGCAGACCAAGGCAACTACACTGTGAGGGACGACGGTGGGAGGGTGCTGTCTCGCAGCACCCTCTCTGTTCGCGGTGAGCAGAGCATGAAGACTGACAGTTATCAGTGTTTGCTTTCAGGATTGTGGTGATAATTATATATACTCCTCTTCTTTTTCCATCTTTTAACCTCTCACACCTTCACATTTCCTCCCCCTTCCACTAATCCCCTGTCTCTGCAAACTGATGCAGGACACTCCTTCAATATTACACGCTTCACCAAGGAGTCAGTGAGCCTCCCCTTATTTCTCCCTGTCCATCATGCCCATCTCATTTTCACCCCCGGAAAATTTCCTGATGAATCCTCCCTCGGCCCTTTCGACCCCAAACCTCCACGCGGCCCGGTGCAGCTGATTCGCGAGGGCCAGATAGCGGACCACGACCTACGCTACAGAGGTATCGTCTCTCTGAACAGGAACGGGTCCGTCCACGAGGTCGTCATCGCAAGGCTCACTTCACGGCACGATGGGCTGTATGAGGTCAAAGACAGGAATGGCAACCTGGTGTCCTCCACCTACCTGCATATGATTGGTGAGATGGGCTGTAAGTTTGCCATTTTCTGAGGATGCAGCTTCACAGAAGCCGCTCGTCTTAGTACCCTTCCCCTTTCTGTGTTTATAATCCTTCCAGAAAAAAAGGGGGGCTCATGGCGAGCACTCTTTAAGTCCATCACACTCCCTTCTGGCATGTTTGTGTCACTGGCTGGTTTCATCCTGTTCATGAAGCGTTACCCAAACTGCAGCCTCTCACAGATCATCAGCGGCATCAGAACAAACCGCACGGCTTCAACCAACCCTCCCAGCATAAACATCCAGGTGAGGGGAAACAGGGGAAATGTAACTTTTTTTTGTGATACTTGCTTACCACAGTAACATCAGGTTGGGCTTTCCATATTTTTTTATTGTTTATTTTTTTAGTAAATAGCCTTTGTTAGTTGTCTGTTTGTTTATTGTGTACCCTGAAATGTCACAAGTACTTGTACTTACTGTGTACATTTCTGTAGAAAGAAAAAAAGAAGCTTTTATTTGATGGAAACATTACTTACAAATAAAGATGATTAGCTACACAAAAAACATAGAAGATTACATTTTCAGCCAATTTGTCATTCTAAAGAAATATGTAAGAGTATTATTTGGAAAAGATGTGGATACACCGATGGTCTCAGAAGGTAATAATGTATGCACTTGTAGCAGCACAAATAATCTCTTGTCTGCAACATTGGTTTGCTGAAATGTTTGACCATGCACATTCCCTGCAGGGGCAAGATGTTCGGAGGGCTTTTTTTTTACATCTACTACATGTTTAAAATGAACTTTTAGCACTCGGAAATATCTGCAAGCTGAGCAGTTTTATTTCTGTTCCAGCACAATGCCCCACACTTTCTCTGGGTTTTCCAAACGACCTTTGCTTGTTTGTTCATATACAGATTGAAAAGGTTTTTGTTTTCTTGCAGTTCAGGTCAAAACATGCTGTTTCTTTTTGTCACTTCATTGTGGAGATACCGTAGTAGTTTTAATCTCTTTCTAAAATCCACTGGCCTTTTCTTTTAAAGAATTTCAAACAGAGTTTTATAGATCAAGACAGAGGCTCTGCAGAATAGCAAAGATAAAAGCAGAGGAAATGTGGTTCAGGTCCCGCCTGTCACTCCTTTGGGAGGTTACATTCATTGGCACAATTTAGATACTACTGTCTGCAATATAAACATTTAAAAATAAAGTTCATGGTTTCCTAAAAAATTCCTAATGAGCTATGGTCCAAAGAAAATGATTCCAAGATAGATAAAAAGCCTGCATGACTCATTAATGTCAGTCTTTTATCTTATTCCCTAAGGTAGTGAATTGTGGTGTTTCACGTTACAGAGTATTGGTGTGGTTCACATTCATAAACAAACAGATATGTTGGTTAAGAAATTATGATGTTCTTAATCCTGTTGTAATTTGAACTAAAAGAGAATCTAGAAGACTTTTTTGGCAAAAATCTGTCCAGAAACCAACTAATTTATCATGTTGAAGTGTGAAACTGTTCCCACACTGAACTGATTTGCAAACAAAAAAAGCAAAGTTTCCTTTTTTTATTTATCGTTTATGGAAAATAATGCTACACTGCTTCTGTACTGAGCTGACGTTGGTCTGCAACTGTGTGTTTCTCCTTGCAGGACTACAGTCAGTCTCATCCGCCTCCCCCAGCCTATTACAGTCACACCGAGCATCCTGGAACACCAAGAAAATGGACTCCAAGCGCCAGCCCCGCTCACACTGTAAGGCTGCTAACTGAATAAATGCAGTTAAAACTGTCAAATTGAATCAAGTACTTGAGCATACGAGCTCTTGTTGTATTTCCAGGGTTACACTCCTGTTATGATCAGGCCTCCGACAGCTGAGAATCAAGAAGTACAAAGACTGACAGCTGAGAGCCCCTCTAATCATAATACAGTCACTGTGGTACAGTAAAACGGTTCTCTGCTTCACCGCTGAATCTTTCCATGTTTAAGCCATTCTTAAAAACAATCTGTCCTCATTCTTTTCTAGGATGACAGCGCCAAAGAGGAAGAGGGCAGGATTTTCTTTCCTGTGCCTGGAGCGTCAGACTGTCTCCACTCCACCGGGGACTGTGTTCAGTTCCAGATTAAGAAAGACGGAGATACAGAAAGGTGTAGCAAATCAAATGAGTTCTTTTCCACACTGCCACTAGACATGGACACCTCTGAATCCTCCAGTGTTTACACATCAAAGAAGCTGGACTTTTTATAAAAACATGAGATTAAATAAGGGAAGAAATGTAGGTCAGGGAGAAAAAAGCAAATAAAGGATTTTGAGGTGAAACTATGGAAGAGAAAAACCTCACCTGTGCAGTTTGCACAGTTTGAATATTTTCATCTGTAATGCTTTGATTTTTTAAGCATGAATTGAATAGTTACCTGGCTGTATTACATTGCACTGGTTGATAGTGCGCCTGAAATCTCCCTCTATTACCTACCTCCAGACCCTCAGGACCAATATGATCTGCACTGTATTTGCTGAGTGTCTCGGTGTATGTTGGTGTTATATGATCTCTAGGGCTGCATAGAAATTAGAGTAGTGACACAAAAACCTTTGTTTCAAAAATGTTGTTTTTTTTTATTGCTTTGCATCAATATATTAACTCGAGCACTCACCCATCATGTTGAGCTTTCTTAACCACAGAAAAAGTTACTTACTATTTTGAAAGTCTGTTTTTTAGTTTTCTTTTCTTTTTTCAGAAATAACACATTAACCCTGGAGATAATTGCATAAGTATGTGATGTGTAACATATTTCTCCAAATATTGCAACTGCCTGTAAATATTTAAAGCTTATATAAATAATATTCACATAATTTTCCATTATCAACAAATATCAAATATTAAAATGTCCTGTTTCAAACAATAAAATTAATATTTAACACATCCATCTCAGATTACTTCATTTTTATACAGTGCTGTGCAGGCATCTTCAGTAACCCCAACATTAAGTTACTGCCAGGAACACAGGAAGTGGATGCCTTGATGAACTGGAATGTGCGATCTTAATCTGTATCTTAAGTGGAAATGGGCTCTGTGATACTCAGTTTGAACGTTAATGTCTGGTTTGACCATCTTTTTATTCAACTCAGGCCAAACCTTCTAAAAGCTTTTTTGTGATTTCTTTAAGTGGGCTTTTGGAAATGTTCTCTGTGTTTCTTGGGAGACATGTCACAGCTCTTCTCTGGATGTTGAAAGACTTTTTCTCATTTCACTGACAATGTGGTAATACACTGCCTCAGTAATATCAAGATCTATGCTCTGGAGAAATTCATCACTGAGACCTGTTGTCTCATTTGGTAAAGCAAATGCAGCCTTCTCCCCATTTCATTTCCCTACAAATTTCTGCTAGCCTTTAATAGAAACTAGTTATGGTTAAAGTTTTAGCCCATAAAGGCTGGATACATCTCTGTGTTCCCTGGCCAGGTTGTTTTGGAATCTCTAATGAATATTACTTTCAGAACCTATTGATATTTTTACATTATTTTAGGCCCACCACTTATTTTTTCATTCCTTATTTAATCATCTTACTTGGTTTGTGAGGTTACGTGAAGTATTCAGCTTATTGAGAATCAGTTTGTGCAAAATGAATTATTTATTGTCTGTGTTTTGCCTTAGAATCAATTGTCCATATAAAACCTAAAAAACCTTTAGATATATTGGATCAATATTGCTCAAATTACTTCAGACGTTACTCTATGAAAGTAAAATACAAAGAATTAAGGTCTGTATTTGAACTAGAACAGTGTGATAAGAAAAAAACGCGTTCATCTGAGCAGTGATAGGGTTCAGACGGTAGAGGGCGGTGTAAAATACAACCGTTCATTGCTTGAGTGGAAATAGCAGAAGAAGAAATAACAGTTCCTTTATAGCGGCAATGAAAGGACGTGTTACTTCAAAATCTGGTAAAACATAAGTCAACATTAGCGTGAAAAATCAGGTGCTGAGCAAAAAGAAATAACTTTCAAAGGGAAACTGCTTGGATCGCGTTCAGAAGATGTCTTTGGTTTGTGCAAGTAAGTCAAGCTGAGTTCATTGATTAGACGGAGGCAGTATGTTAGCTTGGCACCGTGCTAATGCTACTAGCTTATATAGCTAACATTAGCGCCCATGCATACAGCCATCTACCAGAAATAGTTTAAGCCTTGTTTTTGGTTATGCTATTGTTGGGTTTGTGTAACTTCCAAGCTCTATTTATACTTTTTCCAGTCTGCAACGAGGTACCGGAGCACCCGTGTGTCTCCCCTGTGTCCAACCATGTGTTCGAGCGCAGACTGATCGAGAAGTACATCGCTGAGAATGGGACGGACCCGATGAACGGACAGCCCCTTTCCGAGGAGCAGCTCCTGGATATCAAAGGTAAATAAAATGTCACCCTTAGATTAAGTCAATAGGTGCAACATGTATGTGTATGTAATTTTTAATGGCGAACGGGTGCAAGTTACTAGTGTATTGTATAAGATACATAAGCATGTCTTTGAAACAACTTTTTAATAAATACTTTCATCAAAAGTCAAAACTTGTTCTTCACGAGGCTCAAATATTTTCTCTTTGCATCACCTTTTTTGTAAGAAAAGAGGTACTATTTTGTCCTTAATATGTAAATAGTACTTGAGTAAGGTCCATGAATTACATTATACTCGGATATCATGTGGTTTTTGTGCATGTGT
>JAVQJG010087425.1:0-25909 GCA_036024015.1 Craterocephalus amniculus | reverse complement strand
TTTATGCTGGCTTGTAGCCTAGCTTCTGATGTTTAATTTGGTATGCAGCATGACTATATTCTCCGTCATTAATGCATCATTTATGACTGCTGTTCACAAGTAACAGTCAAAAAAACCTTCTAAGGGGGCTCTCGCCCGGAAAAAAAGGTGTAATAGATGATGTTTGTGGCTGTTCAGAAAGCAGAGATTGATAATGAGTTTTTAAATAAAGTGATTGTTAGCCACCTGCTGTGAACATAAGACAGTATTTATAGCATGTTCAAAGATTGACTGACTCCAATGGACAAATAAAACACACAGTGACTGTAAAAATTATTGGCCGATATTTTTAAGGTCCCTTTACTTTCACAGCTGATGTATAGTGACAATTACATATTCTAAAGATTTTAATTAGTGAACCCATTTACATCTAATATTGCAAAAATTATTAAAAGAAACATCTTCTATTACACCTTTGATAAAATGAGAATAATGACGATGTAAAGATGAACATTTCCTCTAATAAGAAGTCTATACAATAAAAATGAGTCAAGATAATTACATAATTAAAAAAAAGAATAATAATGATAATATCTACTTTATTAATCCATTATGGTTGACAATACATGTAGTATGGTGACTGGGCAGCAGTAGTGGGTTCAGGGCCTTTCACAGTGGCTCATCTATCCATCCATTTTCCATTCCAATGCAAGCTCAGACTGGAGCCAATCCCAGCAGCAACTGGGATTTATAGGCAGGTTACACCCTGGACAGGTAGACAGGAACCAATGGTGATAAATAAATTACACAACTAGAGATCACTAAAACAGCCGCTCGACAGTTCCAGGATCCAGTCTGAAAGCCGGTGACACTTTCTATCGCTACTCCCAAACTTTGGAACCATCTACCTTTTAATATCAGATGTGTTCAGACCTTTGGTCACTTTAAATCATAATTAAAAACATATGTTGTCTCACCAGGTTTTCCTCCAGCTCGAGCTTTTTTTTATTTGTTTTTGTATCACTGACAGATTTCATTTCATAGGCATTTATATTATTTTAATGTATCATATTTTTTGTGCTTCCTTACTATTTTGTTTTATTTGATGTATTTATTAGATTCTATTGTTGACTTTAGAGATTTTATTCATCTTGTCATTTCTAAATTTGCTAAATATGCAAATAAAATGGACTATAGTAAGGGTGATAATGCATTACAAAAGTCATTCATTAAGATAATCCTGGATCTATAGGCAAAAAAACAGCTCTCCTTCCCTCCCATAAAAAAACTATTCCTGATTATGTCATTTTGGATTATTGATCACATGAAATTAAAAATAAAGATCTATTTTAAATTAAAATACCCCTTTAAATCTCCTCATGAACAGTATTTTTACTTCTTTTATTACTCTGGTAATAATCAGATTTCAAGGACTCTCAACTTTATTTGAATCTGAATCTTTAGATGAAGGTTTTAAATCTGTTAATTGTTTGCATCCCAGCCTACTTTCTAAACAGAAATATTACCCGATTTGACCATCCCAGTGCTTTTACTGCTCATTATAGCAGCTGCTTGCAGATTTTTAATGAACGTAGCCAGCTCCCTGCAGTATTCTCTGCTGCATTCAACCTCATTTCCCAAGGTCACACCCCTAACAAAAAGCTGGGAGGCCTCGTCTTCACAGAAAAAATAACACATGCTGCAAACACTTTCAGAGATGAAGAGTACAAATCTAACAAAAGGACTACGGCGAGGAGGGCGGGATGCTCTACTTTGCAACCCAGGGGAGGACATAGAGCTTTATTGATTCTGTTTTTCTAAAACTTTGCTGTTAAGTTCTATAGTTTTATACAAACAAGCAACAAAACATCAGTTTTCCCACTATCGCTGGTGTGGAATCATTGCAAACAGACAGTGTTCGGGAAGCCTTCCATCATGTATGTGTAGGGAAGAAGCCAGGCTCATCGGATTCTGTCCACAGTCACATGAATCTGCACATAAAACTGATGGATGCAGTTTCACCTTCCCGACCCCGGCTATCATGTGCTACTGCAGGTTTTAAATGTTTCCCTCTCTAATGAAGGTCCTGCACCAGCCTGGTGTGTTGCAGCAGGGAAACATGTCAAACCTGCAGGAAGCAGGTCCAACCATGAATTCCATGCATGTAGCAGCTGGCCAGGCTTCTCAGTCCACTTCAGCTGGCTGTCTCAGTCATCCTCGTCTGGTTCTGGTAGTTCCAGTACATTCATCATTTGGGGAAGGTCAATTTCCATGACTTCCCAGCAGCCCGGTGTCTGTAAGCCGGTTGTACATGAGGAAAAACCGATGCTAGCTCGCTGTGTTTTGGTATCAGTTTGGACACCCGTCTTAGTGTCCATGTGATTCGCTGATCTGCCCATCTGAGTTATACAGAAAATTTAAATGCAGGTTTAATTTGTAATCTTATGAAGTTTAACCCACTGGTATTACTGATCCTGAGGATATCTGAGAAATGATCCCAGTCAGGAAACACTAGACTCATTTTCACCGTGGCAGATATCAGCGGGCGCCATGCTGACAGCCTCGCTGTGGGTGGATCCAGTCAGACCGGCTTGATCTCAGGAGTGCCCTCTGCAGTCCGGTCAAGTTTCCTAACAGCCCACTCAGTCAGGCCGGGTGTGTTTTCTGCAGAAATATGGCTGCTATGAAAAAACAAGCATAACAAGCCAGAAGGACTCGCTTGGCTGACGCTTCTGTCAGACAGGAGCGTTCACTGCCTGCAAACAGGAAACAGAGGGGGTGCCAGGCTGCTGGCTCCTCATTACCAAAACTTTACATCAGAAAATATTGTGTGCATTTCAGGAAGCGTTTCTTTTTCCTCACAGGGTTTGCATTCAGCTTGGGAATCTCCATTATTTTTATCCAGAATCAAACGGTAGAATTCAGCATCAGCTGGATGTAGCTACTGCGCTCAGTGTGTGTCCATAGTTTTACTTCACTGCAAGTACAAATTGTCCTTTTTCATCTAGGTAATTACCATTCTCATAATACATTCTAATTATTTAGATATGATGCAAGCCGTTCTAATTATTTAGATATGATGCAAGCCGACACACCATCTAATAGTAACTCTGTAGAGAATACGGTGATCTGATTATCTTATGCTGCTGCATTTAAGGAAATGCTTAAAGACACAAAAAGGGTAGAAATTAAAAAGTCATTTTTAACAACTGGTATTCTATAACCTTAGAAGACCAGCATCAACCAAACCACAGTGGTAAATTAGTCACAACTTACTGCAACATATTTCTGTATTATTTAAGAATTATATGCAAACATAATATGCATGCATATATAATCTATGTATGCACTTCATTATATATCTTTTTTGTTTCTTCTCTTCCTCTGATAATGTCTTCTTACATTTCTTTGCTGAATCGGCCTTGGTGTGTTTATATCCGCTTGCTAGCACGCACAAAGCAAAACTCAGCTGCAACATCGGAGGTTGCTGAAATGCACATATTAAGATGTCAACATGCCATGAAACGAGTCAGAAATGTAGAGTTTTAGGGTTGGAAAATGACGTAGCGTGTCATTAAGACTGATGAGTGCCGTCGGGAAAACATCCACAACACTTACAGTAGCTGCTGCATCATTACTAGACTCAAGCCCATCACTATGTGGTTTTTCATGTTGTAGTCAAAAAGAAACGAGGCAGGAAGCGGAGTTTGTTGTACTTTTACTATGTCAGTTACGCCCGCTGTCCAATCAGAACACTTCCCACTACATCTGTTTGGTGTGGTTCTGTGTTCATGAAACTAAATGAGGAGCCAGTTGAGAACCAATAGGAATGACTCTTCTAGGCCCAATCTCAGTTCTCTCCCTCGACCATTCCCCTCTGTTCTGCACGTTCATTAGTGAGGAAGGGGAGTCAGCGAGGGGAAAGGCTAAGGGGAGGGGGTGAATACCCCTTTCAGCGGAGCGTTTTCCGATGCAGACTTCATTGCAAAGGTGTAGGATGAGTTTTACGCTTTCACGCAGAAAATAAACATGGCACTGAAAGACTCGTACAAAAAAGTGGCCTCTCTGTAAATAAGAACTTTAAAAATGATAAACAGTTGTTAAAAACTTTACGGTAAGGTAGACGTTTAGCCATGACAACAAAATGCGCTGTCTGACTGCTCTACGTGTGTTTCAGAAATAAAAGTAGCGATGTAATTTGCGAAATTATAATAATTTTATATATAAAATAACTTTGTACAGAATTTTTATTTCTGTGGTTATAAGACTGGAAGTTACGGCTCTTCTTCCTGCTGTATTGTACCTGTGTGTCTATAAACGGTGAGCCACGAGCCGACCGGCCTCCTGATTCGGTTCCGGATAGATGGAGAGAGGGGCTCAGTCCATACGGCTGCAAACATGAGCCTTTGCCTTCACACTCTGTTTATAGATGAAGGCATAGGGCGAAGGAGGAGAATTGAGATTGGGCCTATGAGAGAGCTGAGTCAAAAGAGCCAGATGTTTAAAAACATAAAAACCTCCCATAACTAAATATCCCCAATCAGAAACCACAATCAGAGGGACCGAGTTGAAAACCAGCATCTAAACTAAAACAAGATGACAGATAAACAACCCCCTATGTACTTCCTTCTATAAATCTGCCACAGTCACATGACGCCGTGTTTTTCCTGACCAAACTCTCCTCATCTCAGCAACCCGTGAGACTGACAGTTCAGCATCTTTCCCTGCTAAATCCAGTTCACCCTAAAGACCCCAGCACGAGCCCGCCAATGTAATCGACTAAGCCGAAGCCGGCTTTAATCATCAGAGAAACAGAATCTGCGAGAGATGAAGGATTCAGGTTGAAATGTCTTTTATTTCATGCTCAGAATAATAAACAGAAGATGGAGAGGGTCACGCGCCGGTCACATTGAAAGTGAGCTCCAGATACTCCACAGTTAAAGCTCATTTCTCTCATTTATCTTCAACAATTAGACAGATGTTTAGCTTCAAGAATTGAAAATAAATTTGCATTGAACATTTGTTATTTGGAATTGGATCAGCGCTGTGAGACAGAGATAGAGCCAAAAGACTGTCAGCTCCAGAGACGGCAGATAAACTGACAGCAGAAAGTGAAGAAAAGACGAAGAGATAATGACTGTACGAAGAGGAAGTGAGACGCGAGCAGGTGACACACGGACGGAGACAGAGACGGTCCGACCATCTGTCTATCTGAACGGCAGATGAAAGAGAAGTGAGTGACAAAGACAGAAACAGGACGGAGAGATGGGCAGGCAGGCAGGCGGAGAATACCTGCAAATAAAAAGATGACAGGCTCGTGACAGTGAGATGAATGTTTGCTTTCTCTGTTATTTAAACTTGTCACTTCACCAGAGGACCTGACGGAGGACGATGTGTGGACAGATTCTGCTCGGGTTGCATGGGATATCATGCTGTTGTTTTTATCACGTCTTTGCTTTTCTAAAAGTTCTCCCAACGCTTAAAAGGAAGCTCAGAACTTTAGTTTGATGCATTTGATGGAAACATGTTGAAGAGGCTGCACATGGCTAGTCTGCACAGATGGTTCCCGATCACCAGGGCTGAGCACAGGAATTACTAACAAAACCTTAACTACATGAAATAACGGCTACAGCTACGTCTCCATTCATTTTCTCTTCTCTCTCTTTAGTGGATTCTGTGAAAACAACACATCATTTGAGAATAAATGTTCTTTATTTTGTATCTTTAAGTTCATGTGTGATTTAAAACATTCCAACACCAGAAACAAAACAATAAAAGAAATAAAAAAACGTGTTTTCTGTAATTGTTGAAGAAAGACAAAATTGTCATCATAAATATTCATGTAGTAGCATGCTACAGCTTTTTTTGTTTTAGAAAGGTGTAAATAAGCAAAACTTGTTAATGTTTGTAAAATAAACTGCAGACTGTTGCAGGTGCATGATGGGATTCAGCACACAACTGGTTAGACGTTGAAGTAATTTTACCTTTTAAACATCAGAAGGAGTCATGTTGGTTAATTCAGCATTATAAGAAAAGAGACAAACACCAGAATTATGCTATTTCAATTGACAATTCTTTGTTTGAGGAAAGGGAGAAAATACATAACTCTCGATAGGAGGTCTGTTCTTAGCCTTAGCTGCTGATCTCTGTTGAACCAACGTGCGCAGAGTCTCCCAGCACAACCTGAAGAGACCTGCCTAATCAAAAAAATCCTCTCTTTTATACTTGTTACAATGCTTGTGTCTATGTGTGTGCATGTGGGTGCGCTACATGTGCATGTGTATTTTTGAGAGGCCGCGTAGTCGTGATCCATCTTCCGTTCACACCACACTGGTCCGGCACCTGTAAGGGAGTCACAGCCCTCCCTACACTTTCTTTAACAATGGTCATCTTTGAGTTTCAGCTTTCAGGGCCAGAGTCTCATCTATGAGCTCTTCCTGTGTCTCACTATGAACCTGTGAGTCTTCATTTTTTTACTGAGAGTCTGGTGTTAGTCATTTTCCACTGTTCTGAGCTGAGGTTAGATAAAGCCAGTAAAAAACACAATAAGCATATGAACTAATGAATATATTAATCATATTAAATTAATAAAACATAGTAAACTACACACTAAACATATGTCAAAATGAATATATTGAAAAATCAGAAGTTAATTCAAATAATTGCAACAACGTTTACTGGGAACTTTTTTACCAATTTCAGGGTTTTTCACAGTTTTTCAGACTTTGCGATTGTTCTTGTACTGAAAATCAAAATAGCAAGAAGTGTTAACAGATAGCATCCGCTTATCAATTCTTTGGCAGCAGATGTTTGAATTATGCTACATTTACCACATGTCACCTGTTAACAGGGCTGTACAGATATATTAGGTGATGGCTGGTAAACAGTGTTTACCAAACAGATGCACTGTCCTTCATTGCTCTGAGTTTCTGAGGGTCTGATTGGGGCTTGGACATGTATGGCTGGATGATCTGGTTGACATTCCCTACGGGCACCAGGGTGGAATTTTCGCGGCTGCTGCTCTCCAACCTGTTCTTTTCAGGTTATCTGGTCTCATGAAACAAAACTTACTCACCATTCAGCAGGAAAGTCGCCAGGAAAGATGTTTTCTTCCAGTTTAATGTGGACGTAGCAGGAACTGCTGTAAACATGCAGCGTATCACAGCAACTTAGTTTCACTCCACCTACAGGCCTGGCACTAAATCGTTGTCCCTCATTTAGCAGGCGTATAAACACTGTTTCTTTCTGTATTGCAAAGGGGGAAAAATAAAAAAATTTGATCGCAGTGGTGTCGCACAAACTAGGCCTCACTCTTCTTGTTTCTGGTGGAGGCTGATCCTGGGGTCTAGGGAGAGGATCAGTCTAAAACACAAAAAAATCCGGTTTGTGAAAAATGCTGGATCACTTCCTGCCCTTGTGGGATCACACATTAAGATTAATTAGCCTGGAAAGAGGATGATAGGCCTCCTTTAAGTACATTAAACAAATAACAGAGTAAAATCAATTTAAAAACAGCCCTTAAATACTAAAACATGCCTCAACCCGTTACAAATAGCAAACAAGAAAAACACAATCATGACTTGGCCAACAATGCGTGCACGTAACGGTCTTCTGATGTCTGTTACACACACACAAGCTAAAGAATTCCCACTTGTCACCAACCCAGCCTGCAGCGATCCACTTCTTCCCCATGTTTCATGCTGGACCTGAACTCAGCCCTCCAGCTGGATTCTTTGTCCTCCAATTTCACGTGCATCATCCTCTCATCCAGAGCCCAGTGGGCCGTGTTGTTCTCCAGCTGCGCTTTTTCTTTCTAGTAAACTTTATTAATCCCAGTTGGGAGATCTCTTCTCTGCATGTAGCCATCTTAGCTGCACTGGAAGCAGAGGGCTGCCAAGCCAGGTTCCAGTCTCTGGGGACCAGTTGGGGTGTTAAGGGCTACCGCTGCCTTTGGACTTCTTATTGGCCCACATTATCCTTGTGTAGTGTCTCTTATGCACCATGTGGTTTATGTTTCAGTGATGTGACTGTCAGAGTACCTCAGGAATATCCAGCTAAACACATGATTGGTCAGTAAAAGTCTTTAAAAATATCATTGATGATACTGGTCCACCAGCAACCCACAACATTGCTTTTTTTTGCTTCTTTTATCAAAATTTTATCGGAATGTAATGTGTTATCCTCAGCAACTACTATTGTCAGTAATCTTTTTCTAAGTAACGTTTTATCATCAGTTAAATCTTCTCATCAGTAACGCTTAATCATCAGTAACTTTTTACAATCAATAACGATTAATTGTCCAAAACGTTATATCAAAGTAACATTATACTGTAAATAACATTTTATCTTCAGCAACGTTTTATCCTCTGCAATGTTTATCATCAGGAACGGATATCGCCAGAAATGTTTTTATCAATAATGTTTTATTGTCCGTTACGTTTCATCATCAGGTTTTATCACCAGGTACAGTAAAAACGTAACATTGGAAAGAGAAATGAATTAAATTACCAGTTACCCTACTGAGAACAAGTAGCCTTTGCTGTTTATTTTAACGCCGTTATTTCCATCACTGGACATTATGTACAATATATACCCAAATTTCATCAGTAATGATTGTTCTTGGTCCTCCTTGGCCCCTTTTTTATTTCTCTCCACCATCACAGAACAAAAAGTGTTTAGAGATATCTGAGAGTGTGTTTAAAGTTTGCACAAAAGAATGAATAATTTTTGCGCATTGAGTCCTGGTACCTGAGCAGAGTTAGTAGTTTGGCCAAAAAATGAGTTTTATTCAAAAAATGAATTAAAGCCACTGAGATTTTGGTTCAGGGGACGTTACAAGCATCACTAAACTATCAAAGTTACTTTTATCATGGAAAACATTCAAAAGTATCGCTGCGCTCTGTAAGGAAATCTTATTAAAAATGAATAACTGCATTTTGGGTCTGAGCCCACTCTCGGTTGTATGGCACATCACGTGGACCATTATGTTTCAAGAGGATTAAAACGCAGCAGGTAGCGTAAGAGGAAATTTCCAGCTCTCTGGCAGGAGAGTCTCATCTTTTGATGTGTTTTCAGGTACTTAAAGCCGGAAGGGGAACAAAAGTTTGAGAATTCTTCTGTGCAACCGGAGCAGGATGAAAGGGGCAGAGGTTCGTATTAGCGTGGGGGAAGAATAAGAGCTCTTTAGAGCGCAGACGGGGCGATGGAATATTCAGTTTGATAGTGGATGAGTGTTTAACTCACGCTGAATGAGCCACAGCTGCAGAGCTGTTGCATGGCACTCTTCTGCAGCTGAAAAGAGCAACACACACTTCAACTGGAGAAGAGCGTACTTAACAAAGCAATGATATAAAATTAGAATGCATCAAGAGGGAGCAAAAACTAAACCACATACAGGTAAATCGGATGTTTTGGCTCAAACTTTAGCTTCATTTTCATGAAATTAAGTGTTTGAGATTGAGTGAAAGAGATAAATCCTTTTGTCCTCAGCAGGATCTGAAAAGACTCTGTTTGGTACCTTGATGACTTTTAAGGGGATTTTCAGACAAACTGAAATTTTTTTATAATATCTACTTTTCCCAGTTTCAGTTATTAATACTCTGTCCACAAAATAAGCCTTCAGCTATTATTTAATATTTTTCGTTAAATGCTGTTGTCATAATTATTTGAAATAGAAAAATGAGTTTCAATATTCCTTTATTATCCATTCATATGTGCTTTATAAGGGTATTATTGTATTTAAAGCATAATTGTGGGTCTCATCTATGTTTCCGAGCCAGTTTGTCCAGATAAAAGAAGCTGTCTGAAAGTAGAATTACTAAAATATTTTTTGCTTTAGTCATTAGAGTTCAAAGGACCTTTAACTGCCCGTCAATCTGCACAGCATGGTGTCTTTTAAATATTATACTTTCACTAATGGCCAATCAGTCAATCACATGGCAGCAACTCGGTGCATTTAGTCAGATGTGGTCAAGACAACCAGCCATCTCTCGGGTTTGCAGAGAATTGTCTGAAGAAGAGCAGATGGAAAACAGTAGCTGGCTACTGCAGCAGCAGAGCCCACCAGGTGCTTCTCCTCAGGCTGCATTTCAGCTCCTTCAATGTTTAACCAGCACAGCCTCCAGTACCTTAGTGTTGCTCCTGACCATGTCAATCCCTCTATGAGCACAGTGAAGCATCTTCTGATGCTGCTTCCAGCAGGATAATGCACTAGACCATCTCCAACAGGATGAGTCCACTGGACTCAACGGGCTCCACAGTCACCACAGCTCACTCCAATTTTCCACCTTTGGATTGTGATGGAACGGGAGATTCTTATCATGGATGTGCAGCTGTATGATGCAAAAACCAATTGTGAGACTCCAAACATCCATTAATACCTTCAGACATCAATTTTTGAAACAAACCATTGAAGTAATCACCACAACAAATAACATTTTAATCCATGAAGTTGGATTTGTTTGTGTAAACTGGCCATGAGAGATGGGCCAATATCCCTAAACCTAGACATATTCAGACTGTCTTTATGTAACCATCCCATTATTGAACTGTATGCCTCCTCATCTCCATGCTGAATCTTCTAAAATTGTGTTTTTTGTGGTGAGTCTAAAATGTCTGGTGGTACTTTAAATTTATTCTTTTTTTTTAAAACTCCTCTTTTCATCTTGTCCTACGACAATTCCGATATCTTTCTTTCTTTGCCAATAGGCTCGCTGCATTTCCCCTGGTATGTAGCGCTAACGTATCTGCTCCATATGTAAAAGATGGCACTCCAGAGCCTGTTAAAATGGGTTGGCTGCCGCTTCCATCCCTCTGACTCGTTTCTTTTCGAGAGATGGAAACGGCTCTACAGACAAATATAGAAATAAGTATGTAAAGGAGAACCAAAGGACACAGAAATGAGACAAAATCCTAGTTTTTATTGAATAAGTAAGACACATTGATGTATTCTCAGCAGGCTTGCAAGCCGGGTGAAAGTATGAGGGATTGATCTACGTGTACAAAGCACCCCAGGGGGGTTTATCTAGATGCAAATCAAGCATACTTACTGCTTCTGCCATAAACTATGAGAGGAAAATGGAAAAAAAACAGCAGTCTAACAGGAGGCAGCAGAAACTGGGCTCAGAACTGCCATCACTTTCAGGAACAAAAGAAGTTTGTTTGCTCTGTTTCTGAACAGAACAACCTCCACCTAAAAGTCAAAGAATCCCTGAAAAGAAGTTTGTGTACATCCGCCCTTACACACACAAATAAAAAGTTCAAATAAAAGTTGATTTCTCAATGTGCAACAAAGTTTTCTGGAAATAGTTTCAACCGAGGGATTTTGAAGGGATTGGAGAGCGGAACTATTCAACCTTATCTTAAACTAAACTATTACCTAATTCTAACCCTATCTAAGTTCAATTCAATTCAGCTTTATTTGTACCAGCTAATTCATGATAAAATCATCTCCAGGTACTTGAAAAAGATACAGTCCAATTCACTGCTGTCCAGTTTTCATCCAATTGAAATAAAGTCCATCATATGATCCACAATAGTCCAATTTATAATATAACTGTGTTCTTATAAAAACAAAATGCCTAGCTAAGGGAAACCAGGAAGTCATCAGATTTTGGTCCTAATCATAACAGAAATAAACCTGCACAGACACACAGAAGGTTGGCGATGAAGGTGTGTTGAACTGTGAAATGCACACTCTCTATCTATCACTCTACTGTTTGGGAACGCACACACATCCACTCACTATCCATCCATCATAGTGCTGTTTGAGCTTGTTCTGTAGAGGTAAAATGTCAGCCTATAAATAGAAAGACATGGGTGACAGAACAGAGCAGGAACACAATTACACTCCCATCCCTTTCTCCATGTTCCTCTTCATTTATTTGATCTGGAGTATATATAGAGCAAGACTAAAGTCACATGTTGACATAGGAAAGGGCTTTTCTCCGTGTATAACATAAAAACAGCATACTTCAACGTGCAGAACCGTCACAAAAAGGTGTTTTTAAGTCTTCTCTCTGATTTCTAAATCATACACGGATTTAATTTTTCAGTTTCTCGTCATCAAAAGGTTAAATTTGCTGCAGAAGTCTTTACCCCCATGAGGGGATCAAAGCATCATGCTCAGCTGTCAAAACACTCATTAACCTTAACAAAAAAAAATCAACTTACTTAATCAGGCTTTAATAACTGAACTCAGAGATATAATGACTTCCTGTTTTATTGATATGCTGTTTCTCAGACATGTAGCATCACTGAGTGGTAAAAACCCTGTTGAACACAATCTGATGCCTGTCTTCTGCCCCCTGGTGGACACCTTTTAAACCACTAAACCTTTTACATTATTTGTTTTTCAAACTGTTGAAAGGCCCAAATATAAACTTCAGATAAAAAAGAAAGTTATGAAAAAGTTTTTCGTTGGGTCGAGTTATTAAATCCCTGATATTTATAGCGGTTATTCCATTTTCTGGCTTACCGAAGTCAACAGTTTTGTCTCTTTTCTACCCCTCATCTTCCTCTTCATAGTTTTTTTTATTTTCCTGATGTTTTGCCAGTTTTCTGTCTGTCCATTATAGATATGGCACCTTTTGTCAGCTGCTTTAGAATCTGAAACAGAAATAAAAGGAAATACTTTGGTTGAAAGCATTCAGGTGAGGAGCAGAGCTAGAAAATCTTCCATGATATGCAAAGGTGTCTAGTCACGGTGGACGTCATCGGTGCAGACTGTATGTAAATGTAGTCAGAAAAAGATCCACAAAACTCTTCTAAGAAAAGTTAAAAAAACAGTCAAAGGTGGACATCAGTTGTTTCCTTCGGGGGGGGCTGAAGAGGAAAGACATTCTGCTGTGCAGCAAAAACTCTTATCGAACATCCTAATCTGGTGCTTTTGAACCCAACTGAGGACCCCATGGCTCAGGTGGTCATCTTTGTATTGTTATGTAGCAAAGAAAAAGAAAAAATATTAGAATAATTAAATATTTTTTTTTAGACTTGTAGCTTTCTTTGCCCAAAAGAAATCTCAAAAGATTTTACTCTTTGACCTCTATGTGGGCAAACTAGCTAACATTAGCGAGAGGCGATTTTGATGACAGCCCCTTAATGAACAGGACCATAAATAAATAGCTGCAAAAAATAATTATTGCCTGCTTTTGAATTCTAAACTTTTACGTCCTTCCTTTCTTCTGTCGCCATCTTTGCCCATGCATCTGCTATACAGTGGGAGATTTTTAAGTGCACACCTGGGCTGTCTTCATTGGAGGGTTGTGTGACCATCACTATTATTCCCTTTCATCCAAAAGAGAACAGACATTGCCTTCCCCTGTGAAAGCACAGAGGAAGAGGGCTAAGGGGTGAAATGGGATTCAGCCTTAATGGCAATTATCATGAAAGGAATTGTGTTTTTCCTTCTAAGAAACAAGTTTGACCAGTTTCTAGCAGCAAGGTAGAAAAATATTAAAAGCCAGTTGTTAAGGAATATGGGTTTTATCACCAAACACCAGTGTTTGTCTCTGCAGTGCACCGTGCAGGTTCATTGTTATGCTGGCATTTTATTAACCCCGTATGTACAATGTTCAGTCATAGTGACACTGGAAAGACATTAAATAGCTGTTTCACTTCTCAGAAACACAAATTAATGACCAGAATTGAATCGTTAACAATCCCATTAGCTTTTGCACTACTCAGAACTGTTTCAAGTCAAAAAGAGAGGAAAGATAAAAATTTCCTCACCCTGCTGTTTCCTTTTGACGATAAAAATGAATCACATTTTCAACAACCCCGCAAATCAGTCAGAGGAAATCTGTCTACTTTCTCTAAGTCATCAACAACGACAGCCTCAGTTCTAATGACATGACTGATCTGCACTACTCAGAGGAAGGAAGTGTCAGCCTCCATCAAACCGACTGAACTGTTCCAGACAGCTGACTGAAACAGAAAATGCAACTGTAAGAGTCGTATGACTTCACTGGAGACATGCAACAGTCTTAGAGGACAATGGATAAAGGCATATTTAGAGTTTATCTACTTTGATATTTAATCTATAAATACAATTATTCACAGGAAAATAAAAGCTTGAGAGCTCGTCAGCCCAGCTAAGCAGATACGTAGCTTGACCTGGCATTTGCACAGATGAATGGATGGAAGGATAACAGATGAGTCATGACTGACTTAAACATTCTCCAGATTCTCCTCCTCATCAGTTTAAAGGAACTCCTCCTTTCTTTCCTGCTCCTCAGTTAAACACATTTTACCTATAATTTTAGATGTTTACAGATAAAAATCAGAGCTGCAGCCCCATCAGATTTGGTTAAATTTCTCAATAATCATCCCTCTGTCATTCTCAGGATCAAACATAGCTGAACCTAAAAAACAAAGAATTTCTAAATATCTTAAAAGCAGTGCAAAGATGTCAGTTACTGTTTTTTTATGGTTATGTTTTGCTTTTTACTTGTTTTACATCTTTCTGTATTTCATGTAATAGTATTTTTCTGTGCTTTTTGATTCTGTATCAGTGAAAGGTGCTTTATATACATCATTAGATGATGATATGATCACAAGGTGCATTGTGCACGTTTAAATGCTAAGTACTATTATTTTCTGTCCCAAACATCCTCTTCCATCAGCCTGATGTGCAGGATGAGCCGATCTCTATTCACCTCAGCTGCCTCCATCGTCCTGTTTCTGCTGCTCAGCGAGAGGGATTCGTGCTCGCATCCTCAGGGCTGCACGCTCGTAAACCTGCCGCTGCCAGTATCGTTTGTTTGCCGCTATTAGAGCATCACGGAGTCACACTCACACTAACAGGACAAAGAAAAGAGAAACTTTGTGTAGTGTGAGGAAAAGAGCCAAACTCGAGTCTGAGCGCCGCAGGAGTAAAAGCAGAGTCACCATGGAAACAGCTTTGATAAATGGAGGAGCTCCGATCTGCTCTGGGAATAAAACAGGACCCTCAGCTGCTTCCTGCTCACTACTAAGATAAACATGATGGATGACGGAAACCAGGATACGGAATATTTATTATGTAACACTTTCCCTACTGTTAGCATACAAGCTAATAAAAGGTTTATGACCTTTAGCTACAGTATTCTATGCTTTATTCATTTATTGTGCATCTAACTCTGGGCTCAAACTGAGTGCAGTGCAGGTAAACAAAGGCCGACGTAGCTGAAGTCTAAGCGGCCCATGCGCTTTCACAACGTTGGTGTCAGTTACACCTGTGGCCAGAGGGGGCAAACTTCTGGGAAAAAGCAACAACTTGCGCTATGCTCCTTTAATGTTAAAAATCTAACAGAGCTGATATGTAATACATTAGAAAATCAGAGATTATCATACCCCCTGCAGGATGAGACAGTTATCAGAGTTGCATGAAAAAAGAAAACATGCACGGCTTTATAAAATAAAGAGTTTGAAGCAGACCTGGTCCCCAGCTTCTTGTAGTTTTGACACTGCAGGTTTGAGTCTGCCAGAGAGGATTTGTTGTACTTTGCTCTTCTCTCTGCCAACATTGTTCCAGATATTTCTGCTTGAACTACAAGATATGACAGCGTGTTCAGAGGGAATATCCCGCTAATCTCAGAAGTCCCAGAAAAATTCATTTATGGGGAGTTGCTGTGTATCTTCCTCTCTCTCCTTCCTTTTTTATTTTTTTATTTTGCAGCTTATATATGAAACAGCTCCGTCTTTCACATCCAAGATGGAAATACTGGCACCCTGCTCCTATCCAGCTTTTTTTTAGTCCGTGGAAGTTGATGACGTCCTCAGTCATGTCCCTGCTCACCTTGAGTGCTGAAGATGGGACCCTTCTCCAACATGCCTGGACCAGCTGAACGGCTTGTTAGCCAGCCATGTAAGGACTCGTGCGCCGTGTTTTGGCGGCGCTGCAGTTTTATTCTGACTGACCTGCAGTGCGCCATTTTACACTGTGGGAGCACCTGTGAGTGCAGTCCTCTTTTCTGCACCCTGAGGTCACAAATTATAGGAAAATCATCCACCATTTTTAGTTTTGTTCTACAACCATGACTGGCTCCAGCAAAATTATGTTGTCCACAGATCTAAATGTTTTTTCTTGTTTTCTTGCAATGACGTAATGTTTATAAAGTTCAGCGACTGCAATTCTACATAGCATAAGGTTTATTTTGAATTTTACCAGATGCTTTAGACCAAAGCCGTGCCTGATTTCCTGTCTGCTGAACTCGATGCATTCTGGATGCCTTCCCCATCAAAAATAGACCCCTTTATTTAGCGGAAAGTGCAACTGAGAAACATGGCAAGGCAAGGCAAAGTAAGTTTATTTGTATAGCACATTTTGAGGTACAAGATAACTCAAAGTGCTTTTCATAAAACATTAAAAGCATAAATACAAGAAGAACTACAATAATCATTTAAACACAAAATCATTTAAAAGATTAAAAGCAGTAGAAGTTAAAAGACACCGTGCAGATTTCATTCACATGAGAAAAGTAAGGTTTTTAAACTGGACTTACAAGTTGCTACATTTGGTGAGAGTTTAATCTTTACGGGCAGTTTGTTCCAGTGGAACACACTGCAGCTCACCCGGTTTGAACCACACCAATGGTTAAAATGGAGGCTATTAGCTGTGGAGGCTGCATCCCAGCCATAATGCACCACACACACAATGAGCCATCAGGTTGGTTTGAGAGAGATGCACCTGCAGGATTGTAGCTCTGCTGGACTGGACTTGGACACCCCTGAACCCCCCTAGCCCTTCAACCATGGTGCCGAGGGCTACTTGGAGGAAGCTCCAACCTTGCTTCTGTAAAAGAAACAGGACAGCTCCCGTTGGTAAAATAATAGGATAAGGCCGAAGAGGAGGAACTGGACTGAGTCTGAGCTGTTGGGAATTCCAGCCAGAGGTCCATGGGCCTAATTTACACGACAACACTGCACCCAAGTTTACATTTGTCTTTTTTTGTGGCATAAAAAAACTCCATGTACACAACAGCAGAATTAATCTGATCGCAGTTGATGTGACTGAGGGAGTTTTGTTTTAAGAGACCAGATAACTTGAAAAGATGTACCAGCATTAGAAGAACACGGAGATCTGCCATGTTGTTGTAGCTACTTTGTTCACGTGGCTGTACATAACGTTGTCCTTTTCAGGAGCTTCCACGCCGTTTACACGGCTCCACGCCACCCTGCTTTGAGAGAAGATTCCACCCTCAAGCCCGTCCTTACACAACACAACACAAATGTTGCATCTTGCTCATTTGTGTTGTCATGTAAACATGGCCTAAGCCAACGTCTCCTTTTACCCGATCACAACACCTGGTGTTACCCCTCCTGATTATCTTTTACCTCAACAGCTGCAATGCTCTTCCAGCTGATCTCCCACCATGCAGAGACAAACATGTAAAGCGCGTCTGGGTAAAGGCTTGCATGTAAATCCGCCAATTACTGACCTCCGCTGGCAACCCGTGGCTGCTTGGATCTTATTTAAGTAACACATTCTTACAAGTAACGAGTTTAAAGATATCCAAGTCATCCAGAAATTTGATGCTGTCCCTCGGCACAAGCTGAAATCCAGAATATCCTCATTTGCGGTCTCAAAGTGGTGGAACGAGTAGCAAACGCTGTCAGAGAAAATGTCCTCTCCAATCAGCATTCCCTCTCACTTCTCCACTCGTGTTGCATTTCCTTCACTACTTTTACTGCTTTTATACTGTCATGCTGTATCCTGGCATTTGTCATCTTTTTTCTGTCTTGGAAGTTGTTTGGGGTTGGAGGGCTAGAAAATGAGTGAATGTCAGCTGAGGTTGTCATTTCTAGATCTAGATTTCAGATACCTCTTTCAGAAGCACAAGTTTAAAGATAAAACTGTTTGCACTCAGGCTGAGGAGTAGCTGCTGGCATACACAGGACACAATAAAAGATAAAGAACAAAGAATCTAAACAGGAGCCTGCCCACCCCTGCTGTGGAAGATATGATGCCCCCACCCCCTCCTCAACATCAAGTTCTTCAAGGAGTTGGCAAAGCGGGCCTCAAAGCCAAATTAGCCTAACAGCTCACCAAAAGGCTGTATTACATATAAGATGAAAAATGAGCTTAAATCTGCCCACAAAAAGAACAAAGACAGACTAAAAAATATGGATTTAAAAACATTTTTTACTTTGCAATACAATGAAAACTCCATTGTTAGATTTTCTTTCAAATAAGAAGGGTAGCTCGTGTCCTGCTGGAGTTGCTGTCGGGGCCCATAAAAGATGGACACTGCTGGGAGTGTGTACTTACATGCCCTTTACTTGAAAGAAAAAACTGAGGCACAAGTCAGAGCTTTAAAGATGGCTCCAGCGTCGGTGCAGGTTATCGCAGTGTGCGTTCTCTGTGTGGAGCAGTGACAGCAGTAGCTTAAAGCTTCTGTTATAAAGGCTTTCTAACACAAAGCTTCTGCCTCCAATTTCAGCTCCTGTGGGGAAATCTGGGACCACGGAGAGGCTGAACTCCTTCGCCTGGACTCAGCTTCAGCCCGTGGGTGCGACAAAGCGCTTATTTATCTGCGGAGTGGGGTTTAATCCTGCACTGCCCTTCACAAGTTTCCTCAATCTGGCCCCTCATGTTGAGCGCTCTGTAACTGCTGCACTTACTCAAGCTAAATTGTCCTCTGTGGATCTCTCAGGAGAAAGAGAGAAGAATTTTATTTTTTTAGCTTAGGCTGGTTTGATTCTGGATATAAATCATCAGTTTTCCCTTTGTGTACAATCTGCCTTTCATAAGTTGGAAGGTACATAAGTCCAATCCTGCTACTTTGTTAAAAATATTAGTAAAGTATGTCATTAATATTTAAAATCATTATTATGACATTCAAATTCATCAAATAAAAAATGCCATTGTTATGAGAATAAAAAGTCAGAATTATGAGACAGAATCTCATCATTATGAATTTACAGTCATTATTATGAAACTCATTCTGAAAGTTATTAGATACTACAGTATGTCTTTTCATTTACAAGAGAGGCTTCCATATTACAAACTACTTTGAGTTAGTTAAAGTAACAGCCCTTTATCTGATCTCTCAGGATTGACGGATTTCATAAGGAAGCCATTTTGCATTTCTGAATCTTCCCCTTAATTTAAGTTGGTTTATTGGTAAATTAAAAAGTCCACAAAGTAACAACCATGAGAAGTTTTTTTTTGCTCTCTCAGAAAATGCATTTCATTGAATTGACAACTATGTAAGTCTTCGAACCGGGGCACAGGACAAGGGCTCTGAAAAGGACAATAAAGTGTTATTTTGTGTATATGTAACTATGAAAAGAATAAACTTTATTTTCAGGTGAGAATAGCACCAGTAATGTGTGTTTTATTTAGATTGTTTTAGAAGACAAAGTTTGGTACATTTGCATTTCGTTAAGTTTGAAGCAGTGGCTCAGGTGTTAGGGCTGGTCAGTCAGTAATGTGAAGGGTGGTGCTTCGAAAAACTCAATTGTAAGTCGCTTTGGATAAAAGCGTAAGCTACAGTAAATGACTGTAATGTAAGTTTGTACAAGCACATTGTATCTATCTTAATATCCTCACAACACCACAAATTTGATTTCTGTCCTTCCTGGACAACATTTTTTCAGGAAGTGGACATTTAGCTGGCAGTAGTGGATCATTATCTCATATCATCTTACTGGTCTTTTACCAAAACTTAGGCCTATAGATGGATTTACACTGTTCGTTTGAGTCAAATCACCACAGTCAGAGTAATTTAGAAAAACATTTCCCCTTTTGAATAACTGAAACAACCAGACAGCAAATAAGTGTATTCTCAACATCATTCCCTCAAGTAACAATATCTCCAGCAAAAAATCTCTTATGTCTTAATCCTGCAGGGTAGGAGCAGCCATGTTCTCCCTCTTCAGGCTGCAGATGTGGCCTGCACCTGGCAACCTCATCACTATGGCATTTACCTGCAGAGCACATCTGGAGACAGAATCAGGCGTCAGGACACTTCAAGGGTACCAAGCTGTAGACTGAGCTTTCAGATTTATCAGATGGAAATGATAGCAGGTTGCATTGTGATCCCATAACTTTAGATAGAAAGTTGGGATCCAGGCTGCAAAAACCCCATGGCAAACATTTTAAAGGTAGACAGTTTAACAACCCATGACATCATCTTCTGTTCATTTGGTCCAGAGTTTGTAATGCTGCTTTAGAGTATAGTCTTACAAACTAATAATAAAGATTATACAGTCATCTCACACACATTCAGCTTCCCAAAGACATCATGGAAGGCGCCTCCTCCTCCTCCTGATGCTAAATCAAACAAATAATAAAACAATGAAAAGGTCTTAAACTTAAAACCCTGAGACAAGCTTTGTACCACACCCTGAGACAAAAAGTTAGAGAAAAAAGGATGAAAAGCTAAATGAAGAAAAGTCAACATGAAAGGAGTGACAGAAGAAGGCAGGAGATGAAGAGGAGAGAAGCGGCAGGAAGGAAGAGAAAAGAAGATCCGAGCGTTTGTCATCCTTCTGCGAATCATGTGGGAGCGGAAAACAAGGCCATCATCTGCGCAGTGATGTGACAGCTGGCGGATGGTTGGCTGCACTTCCAACACTTTGTCTGCCTTTACCTCAGAAACCACAGCCAGCTGAAGGGCTTGGCACGCCACTGGAAAAAGCCTCTTTACCTGGCATTTCAGGGGTTTTGTTGAGGACTGTAAGCTTGTCATATATAAAACATGAGGAAATACCCACTCTGACAAGAGTGAAAGCTTAATTTCATCAGAAGGATTGTATTTGAATTAAAACAGAAAATTTTATTGCCATTTAGCTGTAGGCTAATAATTTGCGACCTAACCTTGTATTCTGTACTAATCATTGAAAACCGGTAAAACCCGGGTTTCCTTCCAACGTTTACTGGGAATAACCAGATAAAGAAGACTTTATTATTTTCGTGAGGGGATATCACTGAAATGAAGAAGCAGAAGTAGGTTTAGGGGGGTTTAGTACATGTGGTCATCTTTTCTTTACAGACACAAATATTACTGATCATAATGTCTCAGATGGAGGTTTGGAAAGGAACAGAAACTGTGTGGACAAGAACAGAGGCACTGTGCATTTTATATGTTCTTAAATTAGCAACAGAGTTTCCTCAGAGAACACTAAAACAATGGTCTTACAAACCTGGAAATGCAGTTTAATGCCATCACTTCATCATGTTAGCTTACAGACTGTCGAAGCAGTGGACATAACTCCTCTGTATGAATCCTAACTTCACATTCCCAGCAGTTGTTCTAATCATTTGTGTTAAACAGTACATCTTGCTGTGGGGACCACATTTTTTATTGCTGCAAAAATAAAGATTAACTGGAAGATCAACATCACATTTAGGGAGCATCATCAGCCTTCTGAATAATATTTGAATGAATTAAAAGTTACCCTGAAACTTAAAATAAAGCCACTTTCAAAAGATTAAAAAGTTCTTGCTGTGATCCACATGCCTCTCATCGACCAGAAAGGATGATTGTGACTTAATTACTCCAAATTCAACTAGGTAAAAATGTATGATATTTTTTTTACAGTTTTTATGTGACAAACTTATTTTCCATCAGTTTATTCCCACAAAAAGATAAATTGTGTGAACTATTGACCTGAAATCAGCTATGGCGTAAGAAAGACAAGTCATCCAGTCAAATGTGGTTTAACCATCATCATTGATCCCTTTAAAGCCCCCACAAGGAGTTTTATTGAGTGATTATTGGTCCTCTGGACATCCCGCAGATATCATCCACATGGTCAAACCTCAGATTAAGAGAATAAAGCTGTTGCCATGTTTAATCGTTGCTCCGGTGCCTTCCCCTCCAGCAGAGTCCGGTCTCAGAGGAGATGAAGAGCATTGCTGCATCTCAGGATTTGACTCTCAAGTCCTGTACAGTGAATAGCAATCAGACTAAAGGGCGCCACATGAAGATCACAATGCTCCATAATAAAATAATAAATGAACAACATTACATTAAAATGTTAACAGCAAAGCACAGGATGTAAATTATTTACCATGGTGACACATTTACAGAGTCGGTGGATTAAAATGTTTTAAATGTCAAATCATTTCACTGATGGAAATGGCCCAAAGGTTCGGCTGCTGAAGCAGAAATTATGCTTTCCTCATAAATAAAACAGAAAAACTAATTGTTTAACTGTGTGTGTGTGCGCGATGACGAGGAAGAAACACAGATGCAGACAGAAACTTAAAAGTGCAATTCATGCCACGTGGCCTTTAGTGGAGGTTTTTCCACCGACTTTACTTTCTTCGTCTGTCCCAAACTCAACTGTAAACTGATCCCATGCAGTTTCAGTAAGATGGAAGCATGCAGTGTGGGAAATGGAAAACAACCCAAAATGCTCTGGATGGAATACACATGGTTTAATTTCATCCTTCCCTCTGGATTGTTTGGAAATGGACGAAGAACCCGAGGCTCAGAGTGCATGGACACTGATGTGGACACATGAGTAAGCCCTGGACAAGCAAATGCAATCTCAGTGATAAATGTAGATGCTGTCTGAGGTTTTTCTCTTCTAGAAGCAATGAATTTCTCCTGAATCTGTTTGGTTAAAGATTGATTGTGGGAAATATAATGCAATTTAATCTCCAGCATATCCAAAAGACTTTTTGTGCCTTTGCTGACATTGTCAGTATCTGCTCCAGTGAAATTTGGAGTTTTGGGAGGAAGGTGGAGCAGCAGGAAAAATTCCATGCTTTACTTTCATGTGAAATAGCAAAGCAAAGTGGACATCATGACCAGAAATGCACAAACGTACTGGTGCTGCATCCCGTTGCTTTATATGTTCACCATGTTTGAAAAGCAGTTGTAATCTAATCAGTGCCAAACTGGGACCAAATACACAAAGAGCCATCCCTTGCATGATCCTGCACACCACAAATCCTCACATGTGAATATAAATTGTGCAACTCCTGAAAACCACTGACACCAGGCAGGGAGTTAGCAGGAATGATTGGGAGGAGGAAAACAGCTGCATTAATATACTGTAACATGCAGACCAAAATAAAAATAAACTACATAAACAGTGTTTTGTTTCTGTACAATGTCTATAAACATCTACATATTAAGCCACAAATATGTCCCACGACCAGCCACAACCAATAAAAAAGACAGATTAAGAAAATCCGAAATATGCTGAGTCACTATTAATGTTGAGAAATGATGCTTTTACTTTTAATGAGATGATTTAGTTTAAGAAGACATCAAATAACTAAAGATAAGATCTGCTGCTTTAATCTGTGAATGCAAACAGTTAACCAGTAAACACAACCAGTTAACCAGTGAATGCAACAAGCTAACCAGTAAGAACCATTAAACACAATCAGTTAACCAGTGAATGCAATAAGCTAACCAGTAAGAACCATTAAACACAACCAGCAGTTTATATGGATGAGACTTACTGGGTTTATAGGGACCGTTTACACAGAACAGAATCATCAGAATCATCATCATCACCATCATCATCATCATCCTCCATGGCAGCTGATGAAGGTTCTATTCTGGCAAACATCTTTGACTGTTCAACAGCATCATTTCTTTTCTTTATTCGGGATCCGGGGCCACGGGGAAGGGAGGAGGGTGTTGGTGGTTAGAAGTGGGAGCGGGCCGGTCCAGTGTTGGTTCTGGCTCTGATGCTGATGGGAGGAAGACAAACAGGACATGCAGGATGGGAGGGTCCTTCATGATACAGGAGAACTTTCTGCTCGCTTCACTCTGAAGGAGGAAGAGACGGTGGTGGGCCTTCTTCACCAGATGTGGATCCCCAGGTGTCTGTAGCTGGAGACCACCTCTGCCTCTGATTGCCCTGTAGTCTGCAACCTCCTTTGTTTTCTGCGCGTTAATGAGGAGTTATTGCTCCTGCGCCACCTCCTCTCACTCACTCTCAAACAGCTTCTTCTCTAGGATTCAGTGCCGTCCCCATCCTCGTCTCAGAGCACAGGACTCCAACGTTTCATCCATAATGAAAGGGGATTGTCTGGAGACTCATTTCATTTCCTAAGCCCTTCAGTTAGAACGCACCTGAGAAACACCACAAACTAACCTCTAGCTCCTGTCTGGAAAAGACCGAAGTCCACCCACCACCACTGCATCATTGGAAAAGTTAGTTCCTCTGGGAATCTTCTGAAGCCTTCAGGAAGAACCTTTTTCTTTGAGTGATAAGTGGCCGGTGCCACCCCCACTGGCTGAGAGGCATGGCGCTGAGAAAGTCTCCGGCTTCTTCTGTAGAGCTCTGGTTCTTTCACATACTTCACTCCTCCGGCTGAAAACAGGCTCGTTTGTTTGTCCCTGCACCAACACTGAATAATTTTAGAGATTTTCTACACAAACAGAAAGAATGACTGGACTTTTCCTTTTGACCTCATTAAGTTTCCTATCATATAACTTAAAATCTTGGATGTGTTCCTGGAGTTGATATATTTCTTACTGGAGCTCAGGTTTCGCTCTGCTAATATAAATGCGGTGGCTTTGGGTCTACTTTAAGCTCCACGGAGAAAAGAATCTGCCGGACACATTGATTATATCGAGCTAAATGTCTACAACAGAAGATCCTTGTTAGGTAGGTTCCAACTTCTTCAGACTGCGGCGGCTTGTTAGAGCATCTTCCATGATCCTCACCTGAGACTGGCCCAGCTCGGCTGATCCTGCTGGGAGTTCAAATCCTACCGTGGAAGCACTCGGGGGGGTAGCTCCATGTTTATAGACAAGACAGATGAGCTACGTCAGCTTAGCACGAGCCTCAGTGCGCCACTGCAGGCATTTATGGAACAATGGTGGAAGCTTGCCGATACTTTGTGTATCGCAGGGAATGAAAAGGATTAAGCAGGTACAGAATTCCCAGTTGTGCAACAACCTGGAGTTCTTTGGACTGCACTAAAATTCATAACACAGAGAGTTGGTAGCCTCTGCAGCCCAGACCGGGCAGGGGTGCGTACGAATACTGCATAATAGCCTTAACAGATCCTTTAAAAGCTCAGTTGGCTCCTCTTTTCCCTTTTATTAAAAGCACTTTGCATCAAAGTCCCTTCATTTCAGGCGTGCACGGTCAGAGTCTGCAGGATGTGTCAACAGCAAAGAGCAGAAAGGAGGAAATACATGACCTTTTATTCTCTCAAACACCAAAAAGACTAAAATGGAAAACCTGCTCAGTATTCAACTGTTCTCATTCTGGATCATTTCTCACCTTTTAGTTTCCATTATAGCATAAAAAGGGGGGATGTAGTGGAGGAATGCAGGAAGCGAGAAGGAGAGCTTCATCCTGAGGAGCATCGACCCCTGTTCCAGGCTTCACTTCTGCTAGTCCAGTATCAGCTGATCTGGACATTAGTCTGTCCATCCACCTGATTTTTAAAGCATTTATATTTCTGAGACATGTGGAAGGAAATAATTCCAACTTCTTGCCACAGCTAGAAAATCCAGCCTGCGACATGGATCCAGTCTCATGCTGGAGCTTTAATGAGACAGAAAATCAAGCTGGGATATTTATCCCGAAGCTTAGAAAGCTGATAAATAAAATAAATCAGCATCAGGGCCCTAAGGGGGTTTCCTGTGGGGGGGCTATGATCGATGGTGGGGGTCATCATGTCTCAGCAAATACATTTTACAGGAGTATATGTGGTACAGTTTGGCCACAGTTCTAATTCTGAAAAAGAAGCTGAATAAAAAGTTATTTGTTTCTTTGGGGGGTAAAAAGATTTGCACAACTGATATCACACATCGCAGATAAATCCAGTGACTTGTTTTCAAGTCGAGGTATTTGTATTTCAATCAGGAGAGACCAATGACGAGGTGAGATACATTTATTGATTATGTTACAATCAGAATGTGCTTTGGCGGATAGACCCTGACGTGCAGTCATCTGCCAAGAGGGAGGAGGCTATTCATACGACAAGCAATTCCCCCCTGGGGTTCTGGACCTGGTGGTGGCG